>JZKD02S1461578.1:595561-636162 GCA_000966675.3 Picea glauca
CCCCCCCACCGTTAAAAGTAGAACAATCGAGGGGGTTCGGAATCCACTGTCAACCGTTGATCTATGCGCCGCTAGATCGACCGTCGATCTAAGCGCGTTCTTTATTCTCCAGGCGCGAATGCAACAAAAACCTAGGCTTTAGCGATTTTTGTGGGTTTTGTGCACTACTTCCTTTGCTTTTGTCTCCATGGAGTTAGGAAAAACCACTCAGCGTCAACAACCATGAATTCTCTTTTCTTTTGCTTTCCTTGAAAATAATTTGCAGAGATGAAATATTATTTGCAAATGAAAATAAACCCAGAGTGGAAAAATTTCCAGTCACCAGATGATCCTATGAATTATAGGGTTATAACATGTCTGACGAGCTCACCGCATTTGAGGAATCTGTCACATAGGTCCTTCTCGATTTAATGACTGAGAGAGCCATGTCAGAAAGAAGAATGTCCACCGAAGTCCAAGCATCATCAATGAGCAGAGTGCAAGCCTCCCCGTCGACTGCTCGAGCAGGAACATATTGAGCCGACGCAAAAAGAAGAACCAAGCATAAGAATGACATAGCCAATGCAAAGTTAGTGTCATCCATCCTACCATCTTACATACCCCCTCTGAGTTGTGAGATTAACAGGGACAGTGTCCCTAGAGACTTTGAATACACCCTAGTCATTGCATATCTAACGAAAGGGGTACGCACCTACCATGTAGATCAAGACAAGGTTACAGCGTTGAAGTTTTGCGACTTCAACCTGGGGAGCCATAAAGTTTACAGCATGCTCGCCCCATATAATTACTTGACGAGAACTAAGGGAAATAATTCAAATCTCATCCCTCAACAATGGACGATGAACCTCACGTAGTCTACTTTGCTCAACGTTATGAAAATACTGCACTTCGGCAAACACTAGGAGGTGAATGCTTGTGTAAAATTGTTGCTAGCAAGTTACCACGGAGGATACCTATGGTTATATCATTGCATAACTGTTGATCCGGTGTTGATCAATAGGATCACCGAGCTTAGCATACAGGGCCATGATCCCCATGTTTACTATCCTCGAAAGACTGCAGACCGCGCTCTTGCGCAGAAGATCAAAGAAGACTATGGCGATGTTGAGAAAGGTGAAAGAGGCTACAAGGTAGCTTCTACTGAAAGTGGCGCAGTGCGCCTCACATGCCAATTGATTGTAGGGAAGTTGGTACACAAGAATAGACCAACACAAGTATCTGGCTTTGTAGTTGACCTCACAGGAAAGTGCGCAGAGGGACTACAGATGAACTGGGTGAAGTACCTGGTGAATCAACTGGAGATTGATTGCAGAGAAGCCCGGGATCAGGGGCATGAATTCCATTTCAGCTGGCTCCTGATACTAATCACTTTTGTTGCATGGGAGCTACCGGAAGCTGCAACCTTCTCGAACCTTGACCCCTTTGAGCCACTAGCTACGAAGTTCATTACATTATGGTACTCGAATGACATGAGAAAGCAATGGCAATTGAATGTTGTTTTCCACGCATACTATAACCAATTGAAAGAAGCCATAAAGAGTGAACCTCACATCACCCCAAAAAATTTACATAGATTTTTACCTCTAATAAAGTTCAGTGTGGACCACCCCTTTATATACCTAACCCCACGCGCTAATGAGCACCAGGAACAACTTCAGTCCTATTATAAGCTGATAGAAGAAGACCTGGAAGAGATCACCAAGGAATGGTTGGCGGACCTCCTTGTTTTAGTAGACCCCACAGAAATGTCTGACATCGACAGCCCCAGAACTATGCAAGATACACTTGGGCCCAGTAAGACAAAGAAAGCAAAGACGAAGAAGAAGACTGAAGAAGTCCAGGATGTTGACATCCTATCTATAAGGACGACTTCAATTACACGAGATGAAGAAGGTGATGATGAAGAAGTTACAAAAACTGAACAACAGAAAGTCAAAGTACCACCACCAAGGGATGAAGAAGACTCATCGAAGAAAATGAAGGTCTCACCTCTGAAATCTTCCTCCAAAAAGAAACCAAGAACCCTTGTAACTAAGATGAGAACTGCCCTCACGTTGGATGGCATTGATTTCATTGTTGCAACGGTCAATGATGCTTCAAAGGAAATCCTTGAGAATCAGGAGGTGAAGTAGGAACAACAGTATAACCAAATTGAGATCGCACTCCAAGGAGTGCAACAAGAAATCCAGTCTAGCCAAGAAATCTCTACTGCACCTCTGCTAGAAGGAACCACAGAAGTGGGAGATGAATCAGTTCAACTCCACAAGATTGATGATACAGTCGGAGTATGCCTTCGACATGCTCAGGAAGAAAAAGTGCAGGCCACCTAGGCCCTAAATAAAGAACAGGAGGAAATTATTGAACAATGCCAAGCCGCACAACAAGAGAAGAACACTCTCCAAGAAAAATTTGAAGAAGATAGAGAGAAGATCCAAAAAGAGAAAGAGCAGCTGCTAGCAAAGCAGATAGGAATTGAAGAAGCCGTCAACAGAGCATTTCACTCTGTGACCAGCTTAGAGTAGAAGGCCGAAGAACCCATAGAGTGCCAAGTGACGAAGTTGGTTGAAGTTATTCAGCAACTTCAACGAAGGGTCATGGAATTAGATCTTCAAACCATACCACAGACTCCACAAGAAGTGCGCGATTAGTGAGAATTAAATGCTCAAGGTGCAGTCGAGAGGATTAAAACACTTGTTGCATAATGTAAACAGCTAAGTAGCAGAAGCGCGCAGATATATGAACAACTATATGAAGACCCAGAGTTGAAGAAACTGGAGTCCCAAATCCAGGAAGCAAAGCAGAACGTAGATACAATACAGGTGCAGCGCAAGCTCCTGTCACCTATCGAGAGGATGAAGAGATCCCAGGAACAACGCACTACCCAACAACTCCTTCTTACCATGCAAAACAGAGTGATGGAAGTCACCCAGAAACTCTAGCGGAGCTAGGAGGTGGCCCACCTACTGTTTGAATAAATTGAAGGCCAAGGAATACTACCAGGACACGTAGTTGTTATAGTCGAGCAGCAACTGCAAGGACCTATCGGTGAAGCGGTTTTTCAGGAATTTGTTGAGCAAGAAGCAGTAGCACAAAGACAAGTCGAAGTAGCTCGAGCCAAGCTCAAGAATTTTGAGGCAAACTTACCCAGACCTGAGTGACTCAGGATGAGTCACAGGTGAGTGTTGGGGGCTTGTTGGCCCTTGACCAAGTGTTGAGGAACACTTGGTCATATTTGACTGTTTTTGGGACTTCGACATCTTGTCAAAGATAGAGCGCAATGCGAAGAGGAAATCATGGAATCTAGACCCCTTTTTGGGTCCTTTTTGGGTTTTGGGGGATAATGTAATGGGAAAGGGATGTCGTCCCATGGGTTTACCCATTCTTAGGCCCACTTTTGTATGTATATATAGATGTCTAGGCAATATATAAAAGTAGTGGATGATATATCTATGTGATGTAGGCTAAGTGCCAAGAGTTGAATCTGTGTGATCAAGGCTTTGTGCATTTTGTGTAAGACTTGCAACACTGAGTGCAAGTCCCTATGAGAGACTGAAGAAGGCTTTGTGCTACAGTGAAAGGAAGAAGGATCTGGCTGCTACACAGATATTATGTCTTGTGCGGAGTAAGGGTTTTGAGGCTCTGTGTTGTAACCTAATCAACTGAAGATAATAAAGAAGAAGACTTTGTGGACGTAGCCCCAGGGAGGGGGTGAACCACAGTAAATCTGTGTGTTGTGCTCTGTGCCTTGACCTGATGTGTTTGTCTCTTCCTTTGCTAAGTGCTTTGATCTGTTTAGATAAATCTATTTATGATTTGTGCTTCTGATATATGAATGAATATTAGATTTGGTATGTAATATGTTTAGTGATTGATATGATGAATCTAATCAATATTGTTGTGTCTAAGTGCTAAATTATCTTAGATATAAGTACATACTGTGATTCTCTATGCTATCTGTGAAGTATCATCGAGGATGAATATTGATGAATAATCTATTCTAGGTGATTTCTAAGTGTTATAATCACAGATCTATGTCCTAGCTAAGGTTGCAGACACCTAAGTCTTGCAACCACCCCTGCCTCTACCTCGGGTGAGACTTCATCTGCTTCATAGGTTTTGTCGAAAGGGCCGGTAGTTAGGGTTTTGTTGGTGTGTTGTTGTAGCATTGAACCCTGGGTATGCACCTGTGCCAACACCTCTCAACTACTCCATTTTGTTGTGGAGTTCCTGGGATTGTGTATTCTCTCTTGATCCCATGTTTATCATAGAATTCTTTGAAATCACTTGACATAAATTCTCCTCCTCTATATGATCTTACTGCCTTTAACCTCTTGCCTATTTTATTCTCAGTTAAATCCTTCAATATTTTAAATTTCTCAAATGCTTCATCTTTTTATTTGAGAAAATAAACCCAAGTAAGTCTGGAGTAATCATCGATGATCAGCATAAAGTAGTTTTCCTTCCCTATGCCTTCTTGTATTGATGGTCCACATAAAACCATATGAACTAATTGGAGTGGTTTCTCTATTGAGGTAGAGCTCTTGGATTTAAACTGTGTCCTAGTTAGCTTTCCTACTTTGCAGGGTTTACACACACAGTCTTGTGGCTTTGATATTCTTGGAAGATCTTTTACTGCCTCAAGATTTTTGAGCTTGATTAAGTGGTCAAAGTTTAGATGTCCAAGTATCCTATGCCATAACCAAATTTCATCATGTTTTCTTAGATGACACTCTTCTTTATCTTCTTTCAGCACATATACATTATTTTTTGTCCTTATGCCTTTAGCCACCACTTGTCCTGAGTTTACAAAATTTATTTGACAATCCTTGGAAGTGAAAACCACTTCACATCCTCTGTCACACATTTGAATTACACTGATCAAATTATGTTTCATCCCATCTACGAGCAGAACATCCTGGGTTTTTCCTTTACCATTACTCAAACTCACCATCCCTTTACCCTTGATTTTACTTGGTTCATCATTTCCAAAGGTTACACTTCCTATTTTTCTTTTACTTATAGATAGAAACTTATCCTTGTCTCCATTCATGTGCTTGGAACATCAACTGTCTATATACCAGGGGTATTTTTGTTTTTGAGCTGAAAGTACTAGACCACATTTTTCACTATCTTTTTTTTTCTATGTGCTGGGATTTCTAGCTAAAGGATTTATCCTTGGATCTTCCTTGTACTTCTTCAGATGGAAGTTTGCATCTTTGTGGCCGAATTTATGACAGTTGTAACATTTGATATCATTGTTCAGTAGATCAAATCGATTGGTGCTACGTTGTCTATTCATTGGTTGCTTAATTCTATGTTGTGAAAATTGTTTATTTCTTGACCTCCTCAGTTGCATGTCTCTAAACTTGATTTCACAAATTGCAATCTTATGACCAAAATTAGAACAGTAAAAAAAGTAACCATGGAAGAAATTTTGGTTCCTGAAGGATGGCCTTCTTCTTTCCATTTGTTGCTCCATCTTCTGATCTCTTTGTTTTTTATCAGGGATCATCTTGTCTTTATTACCTTTTGGTGACATATTAATCTCATGGTCTAATTGTCTACTGACTTGGAACTTGATCATCTTTACTGGCTCTTTGCTTCTTGGTTTTTTGTTGCTTGAACCGTTTACATAACCTAAACCAGTCTTCAACAAAGGAGATATTTGTTTTCTCAGAATGTTGTTTAGTTTTGTTGTGGCTTTAATGCTTG
This sequence comes from Picea glauca, assembly GCA_000966675.3. Lineage (NCBI taxonomy): Eukaryota > Viridiplantae > Streptophyta > Pinopsida > Pinales > Pinaceae > Picea > Picea glauca. The sequence continues at coordinate 601,274 of JZKD02S1461578.1, forward strand.
GAAGATTTTGGAGATACAATGTTTTAAACTTCTCCATCTCTTTTCTGGTTTTTACTACCTCTTCTTCCAAGGATTCGCATTTTTCCTTCTTTTCTGATAATTGTTGTTTTAGAATGTCCTCTATTTTATTTGCCTCTTCTAATTCTACTTTTAGCAGGGCAAAGTCTTCATCAGGTTCTTTATTGTGTTTCTCAAACTGTATCAACAATTGTTTTGCTTTTTCTTCTTAGATCTAAGTCTAGCAATTTCTTCTAGAGCACTGATCAGTTCTCCTTCCAAGTCAACCACAACTTCTTCATCGTAAACATCAATTCCTGTGCTTTTATTATCATAATCCTCTTTGTCCATAAGCATAAATTCAATAATCTTATCTTCACAGGAAGAGTCATTATCTGTCTTCTGAAGAGTCATCGTTGTTTACATGTAAACTTTTCTTTTTACCAAATCTCTTGCGTTTGTACTTCTTTTCACCTTCAGAATTATGATCATATTTCTTGTGTGGAAACTTAGATGCAAAGTGACCTATATTTCCATAATTAAAACATTTGAAAGGAAATTTTTCTTGGTACTTGCCTGATCCTTTCTTTATTCTTCTCACAATTTTTTCTTCAATTTCATCAGGCTCAAAATCCTCATTCTTATCTGCTTTAAATGATGTTTCTCTAGAGGTAGGTTTATCTTTGCCTATCCTCATTTCATAGGCAGTCATAGTTCCTAGGAGTTGGTCAATAGACAAAGCTTTTGTATCATTAATTTCTTCTATAGTAGAGACCTTTGGGTTGAAACTATCTAGAAGAGATCTCAAAATTTTATGAACTAAAGAGACATCCTCAATTTTTTCACCAAGTCCTATCATTGTATTTAATTGTTCTTCAACTCTCAAAAACTTCCCAATTGTTACATCCTCTTTCATCTTTAGTTGTTCAAACTGTAATCTGTAGGTTTGAATCTTGGCATCCTTTACCTTCTCATTACCTTCATAACTATTGATGAGTTTGTCCCACATTTCTTTGGTAGATTCTAAGTGCATAAATTTTACAAATTATGTTTCTGCAAGCCCACTCAGAATAGCATTCATAGCCTTAGCATTGAAGTTGAATTCTAGCTTGTCATCCTTAGAATCTAGTACAACTGGCTTTACATAACCAGTCTCTACCACATCCCAATCATCTGCACCTAAGTTCATTATGTAGGTTCTCATACTAACTTTCCAGAAGGCGAATTTTGTTCCATTGAACAAGGGGACCTTATTGGTTGAAGTTCCTTCATGGCTAGTTATGATTAAGCTCTAGGATCTACCCTTAGATAAAAGGAACCTTCCCTGATACCAATTGTTGGACAACTAAGAGGGGGGGTGAATCAGTTGTTATTGTTCTTAAACAATTGTGACCATTTTAATCTCTTTACAGAAAACTCAATGACGATCACAATAATGCAAGGAAGTAAGCAATAGAATATTCAACATCAATCACACACATGAAATATACAAAGAAATATATTTCACGAGGAAACCCATAAAGGGAAAACGTCTTCTTCTTGATAGGATAAGTAATATTTATTTTTTGTACATTATCATTCTTATGAGCTCCAACTCCTCTTGAAGCTACAACCTCTGTTTTACAAGCAGCAACTTGCTAAGAGCACCAACTCTCTAGTTTCTCTATCACACAGTAGAAGGAAGCACCAACTCCCTAAGTGTTCCAGCACCAACTTCCAGTCACACAGGCACCAAATTGTATAACAGAGAACAATAGTTCTCCCTTGCACCACCCTACCACCCTAGTTTTTCTGGCTATAACCAGATGGAAGCCACAACTCCCTATGTTCAAGCACCCACTTGAAACTTCTGAGGACAATAGTCTTCCCTAGCACCTCCCTACCACCCTGAAATATAAATCTTTGCTTTATTAAATTTATCATAGTGATACAACATTTATCAATGACTTACCAGTCTCATCACTGTTCTTCCACACTGCTCTTCTCTACTGCATCAGTGTCTTTCTGCTCACATACCTTGCGCTTTATGTTCTTCTAATTTTTATGCTCTGTGCGCCATATAATTTCTATGCACTATGCCTCTGCATTCTCTTCACTGTGTCATTGTTCTGCCCTACAGGTTGTTTACTATGTCTCATTCTCCTCACCGCATAGCTGACGAGAGAATCAACCTCACTTATCTGTTCTGCATATTTTTCTCATGTCGAGTCCTCTCCTGATCATCATCGAAACTCTTCATCTTCTCTGGCGGTTATGCTCAGTGTGTTCATCATCAGTGGGCATTATGCTGAAATTCCTTAGCTTCTATAGATGTCGAAACTCTTCCTCTTCTTTGTCAGTTATAGCCTGTCAATTATGGCTTCTTTGGATTCTACACCCCTTCCTTCATGTGACCATCGACGGTGACCAAATTCCTATTAAAAAGGTGCTTCCCAAACTTGGTCTTGTGAGCGCTAGATTCGTTTCTTAATATGACCTCGGGTGATGGTCTCTCGTGACCAAATGATTGTGGGCGTGAGCTCTCTTCAGTTAGCCCCCTGTCACATGTGACCTCGGGCTACATCCTTTCATAGGTGAACAATTGCGGGCACATCCAAGAGTGCCTTGGGATCAACCACTTTTCTCCCCACAATCCACCTCCAACTGCCATGTACTCTTTCTCCAAACCATGGTTTCAATTGCGGCCTGCTCACGAAAAATTAAGACCCAACCATGTTCTGACCCTGCAATGAGATGGGACCATCGATATCAAGATATTGACGGTGCTCCTTCGATCAATGGCTCTGATCTATCTTCCTTTCCTTTTTTATTTCCTATGTCCATGTGTGATCCTTAGTCTCAATGATCAGGTGACATGTGGCCCTCCAAACCAACGGACGAGATTGATTTCACCTTTCGAGCTTTGGGAATTTCGATTCTCAAACTCCGCTTGCTCCCAGAGAATTTCACCTAGAGTCCACTATCCAACGACGTGTGTCCCGTTTGGATCGATGGTCACAATCCCTTCGAGTATTTAGGGTTTGGAAATATCGACTCTCAACTTTATTTCATCCCTCCTTTTCTTTTTCTCAGAGCTGACAATCCACTGACGTGTGTACTCTTTAATCCAACAACTATCCTCTACTTTGGGACTTCAGCCTTTGGCAATCTCAAACCTTTCTCCTTCACATTTTCCTAGAGTAGTTTCCCCTGGAGTTCATGATTCGTTGACACATACCCTCCTACACAATCAATTATCATCAGTGACTTCGACACTTCGATACTTTGGGACTTAGGGCATATGTTGGTGGTAAAATTCCTAGAGGAAAACTTTCGGAGTGATGTCACTTGATGACATGTCATGAGCCTATTACCTGCCACGTGTCACTTAGATTTTTTATTTGCACATACCTGAAGTGTCGACTCAACTTGACACTTGTCATTGTCTGATTGCACCACATGTCCTTGCTGATATAGTCTTGCTTACGTGGATCCTCATTCACTTCAGGACTTCGACCTTCGGGACTTCGGGTATTTCAAATGTTTAAGTCGCCAATTCTTTCGAAGTGAGAATCCCCGAACAATAACCTCCTCACAAATTTTAGACCCGAACTAAACATTGTTCATCGATCATGTTCTCATATCGACGACTCGATCTTTCTGTGATGCTTCTTTTCTAGCATATCCTATCCTTCCACATCAAACTGATCTGACAAATGTCATTTACTCCGGCTCTTCGGCTCTTCGGACTTTGGGTTTTTAAAGTATCAAACTGAAAAATCCTCGAAGTGATTTTCTCTGGACTTGAGGATCATGTGCCACCTATCAGTGTTGACGATGGACGACCCCTGCTTACTTCGGGACTTCGAGACTTTGACAAGTTTGTTCTCCTACGCTCATCCAAAGGCTTAACCTTCGTGCATTTATTTCTGAAACCACTGATCTGGATTTTATGAGAAGAAAAAAATGAATACATATTATTAATAGGTGCTTAACACAAAATAACAGAGATACAGTAAAACCGGTTTTCTATTCAATAACGAAATAAGATGAAATTGTAAAATGCAGCGGAAACAAGCTTGCTGGAATAGTGGCGGCTTATCTCTGAGAAGAGATATGACGGTTGCGCTCATTCGCCAGAAGAAGATTACAATGAGGCTCTGAAGGCATTTTTACAATAAGCAGGAATTCCAAAAACCCTATACATCCAAAAACCTAGCCCTAGGAGATGAAGCGCCAAAAGTCATGTGGGCCCCATTTGGGTAAGTTAGTACATCAACTTCCCGAGGTCGTAACTTTTGCATACGATCTCTGTTTTAGGTGTATGATAGCCCGTTGGAAAGGTATCATCAAGGAGATTAATTTTAGTTGAAATATAAAATGAAATTGCACATTGAAAACCTAGTTTCCCAAAAAACATCATTTATGGCCTCAAAACAACTCCGGAAGTGAAAACTGCTAAAAATAGTAAATTACCAAAATTGCCAGAAAACTGTTTGGATCCAGTTGGAAAAGGCAGGTGGCCACCGATATCCACCTAGATCAATCCTCCCTCCTTAGGAATAAATGGTATCCATTTCATTGAGGTCCCCCATCAGATGAGGAAATTTCTGTTGAATTTGGCCCCGGGTGAGCCACTTGCCTTGGTGCAGGAGCTACCCTGCTTTGACGACTCAATAAAGTTGGATCCTTTGTTGTCGAGTGCTATTAATATGTGTGTCCACAATATGATCATTAGATTCCTAATGTATGCAGTCGAGGTTGAGCTATGTTGGTGTCAGTTGTTTTGCTACTTCTGAGGTGTCCAATAATGGTGGGAAATAAGGGCGAAGGAGATCCACATTGAACACTGGATGCAAGCCAAGGAAAGGAGGAATGTTGAGCTCAAAATAATTATCCCCTATGGCCTTGGTGATAGTGTACAACCCATAATGGAGTGGGAGAAGCTTCCGATGGGGTCCTGTAAGGCGTTCTTTCTGCAAGTGAAACCAAACTTTGTCACCCACCTGAAACTTATGTGGCACCCGATGTTGATCATGGAGTTGTTTGTACTTGTCATTAGACTTCTGTAGGATATCCTGAACCTGTTGGTAGATGTGTTGGATATGCTCAATGAACCGGGTGGCTTTGTCAGCTTCAATTGTATCAGGATATGAGTCGATCGAGGTGATCGCAAGGGGAAGTGTAACATCTATGGGACCCAATGGTTGGAATCCCAACCCCACCTGAAAGGAGTTGTGGCTAGTTGAGCTATGCATGGCTCGGTTGTAGCTATGTTGGGCTTAGGGAAGGCTCTCATCCCATGTGCAAGGGTGCTTTGAATTATACATGTGAAGGATATGCATAATCATTCAATTTACGACCTCAGTTTGGACATATGTCTGGGGTTGGAAGACCGCAGATTTGGTGAGCTTGGTGTCCAGCAGTAACCAGAGGCTCGACCAGAATGTGCTGAGAAATCGACTATCCCGATGTAATATAATGGTTTTTGGGATTCCAAAATGGACCCAGACTCATTCAAAGAGGAGCGTGGCAGTGGCCTTTGTTGTGATGCTCTTCTTCCAGACAACCATAATCGCCATCTTAGAAAAGTGATCAACAACCATGAAAACATAGTCATTTCCCCACTTGGTGGATGGGAGGCCCGACATGTAGTCCATTGATATGGATTCCCATGGCCTGTCAGGAGTAGGAAGAGGGGTGTACAGGCCCTGTTTCTTAGTGGTCAGTTTGGCAATAGAGCAGGCGATGGAAAACCTGATGTATTTGTTGACTTCCTATCAAAGTTTCGGCCAGTAGAAATGTTTTTGTAGAATCACCACTATATTTTCAACTCCGAAGTGTCCTTCCACCTGACTTTAGTGGGCTTCCCATATCAGCTTCACTCCCTCACTTGATGGAACACAGATATGTCCTAGACGACACAACAAGCCATCTTGAAGATGGAAATTATCGACAAATGCGTTTGCACCCAACATTTGTTAGGTGGTGGCGAAGTCTAGGTCTGTCTCATAGAGTTGGAGCCATCCAAAGGTCTCATGGCCACAAGAGTCTAGAACCATGGTGAGTGTTGTGAATGGTGGTCTCCTGAGGCCCAAGTCTTGAGGTAAATGAGAATGTCATCCAGATACACCACTACAAAATTATTGGTGAATGGTCGTAGGATATTATCCATCATCCTCATGAAAGTGGCTAGAGCATTTGCCAAACCAAAGGGCATGACCAACCATTAAAAAAGGCCTTCCTTTGACTTGAAGGAGGTCTTCCATACATCTATTTTTTCTATCGGGACCTGGTGGTAGCCAGACTTCAAATCAATCTTATTGAAGTATTTGGCCCCCATTAGTTGATCAAGGAGATCATTGATTTGGGGAATCGGGTACCAGTTTCTGACTGTGATTTTATTCAAAGCCTAGTAATCAATGCAGAGTCGTCAGGTTCCATCTTTCTTCTGTACCAGCATGATTGGACTCCCACAAGGTGATGAGTTGGAATGGATGTGCCCCATTGTGGAGCAGTTCTTGGATCTGTTGTTTGATCTCCTCATTCTATAACAGAGAGCAGCGATAGACTGGCCCATTAGGCAGTGGTGCATCAGGGGTCAGATCGATGGGGTGCTTGACCTGGTAGTGCAGAGGTACCTTAGTAGTTGAGGAGAAGATATTTGAGTATTCTTCCACGACCTTATCTACTTCCTTTTGTTGTGTGGAGATTTTGTCTGCATAGATCCTGGATGTGGTTGTGATATTTTTCTTATTCTGAGAGCGAATCATGAAGAAGACAAACTTCCCCATCTGAGAGATGACCTTCTTACATTGCTTAGCAGAGATCAAGGAAATAGCACTAGATGGGACTTCCTCGGGTATCCTGTACAATTCCATGTTCAAAGTAACAATAAGACTATGAGTCCTAGACTCATATACAACATGACGTTTCCATAAATGAGGTTGGCCCAAAAGAACATCACAAACTTTGAGAGGAGAAACATCACAAAATACCTCATCTTTGAAGGGCTTGATGTCGTATGACAATCGACACTGTTGGCTGACGCGGATATCGCTTCCTTGGCAGAGCCATCCAATGGTGTAGGGTTGTGGGTGTGGCATTGTCGGCAGGGCCAACCACTTGATGACCTCTACTAAGATGAGGTTATTTTGGCTACTGCTATCAATGATGAAGTGCAGTGGGGTGTCTTTACCCACATCTATGAATGGAAGAGGCACACTCCTTCTTATGGCTCGTCTGGTTCACCAGGCTAGAGCTTGGTGGTAGAAATGGTGGAACTGGGTTCCACATCAATGATTCATCTTCCCCTTTCTAGTTCTGGCTCAAAGTCAGAATCTACATCTGATTTAGAGGCTTTCACTTCAGCCACCAATGACTTCTTTGAGCGGAAGTTAGCAGTGTTATGCCAAGGGCTCTTATGGAAGTCGCACCACTTCCCGGTATCATTATTTGTCTTTCTGGTGTCCTTATTTGCTTGTGGCATGGACTGGTTGTCCTTATACTATCCATATTTTATCTGTCCTTTGTTCTATGGGTTGGGGCTACCCTTTCCTGGATTTTTTTGTGAGGGGTTCCCAGGCCCAAATTTACGCATCTTTTGTTTGAGCTTCTGCTCAATTTTGACGACATATCAGTAGGCTGCACCCAAGGATGATATGTCCAGAAATTCCATTTCGGTATGGATGTATCTATGCAGAGAACCATGATACTTGATCACCAAATATCACTCTAAATATCTAATACCCAACTTGGTGTGCAAGGTATGGAAGATATTTGTGAAATCTGGCACTGCTTGGTCTCTTTCTTACCGCAGTGTGGTCCATTTGGTATACAAGTCGTCATAACTTCCAACAGGGTAGTATTGTTCCTTAATAGCATCCCTGATGGATTCCCAGGTGGCCATGACTGTAAATAATGAGGGTTCCTCTGTTTCCTTTTTCTCACAGAAATTTTCCCACCAATCTTTGACATGGGGAACAACTTTGAGGAGCGCAAAAGTAATATTTTCTCTATTCGAAAAGTTATGGACAAAAAAATACCCTTCTAGTAGATTCGACCACTTTTCTACAACATCTGTGTCTATCTGACCTTCAAATATAGGAATATCGAAGTTTATTTTTACCTTGAAGGGGGCAGCGCCTCCGCTCAAAAAAGATGCGTCGCATGTTGGTAGTCGTCGAAGGATTTGTGCGAAAATATCCATCATATCGTTCCTATGTTGCGTGAGGGATTCCTCAATCAACATTTTGAAAGGATCTCATATCCTGTCATCTTTATTTTCTCCTTCCATGAGAGGTCGCTTGGGCATGCGAGAGATTTTTTCCTCAAGAGAAACAAGCTCGAGACCCAACTCTTTGTACTCCGACCTCCTTGGGGACATGAATTAAGACGACAAGCAGCATACCTCTCTGATACCACTGATCCGAATTTTATGAGAAGAATGAAATGAATATAGATTATTAATAGGTTCTTAACACAAAATAACAGAGATATTGTAAAATTGGTTTTCTATTCAATAACGAAATAAGCTGAAACTGTAAAATGCAGTGGAAACACGCTTGCTGGAATAGTGGTGGCTTATCTCTGAGAAGAGATGTGACGGATGCACTCATTTTCCAGAAGAATATTACAATGAGGCTCTAAAGGAATTTTTACAATAAGTAGGAATTCCAAAAACCCTATACATCCAAAAACCTAACCCTAGGAGATGAAGCGCCAAAAGTCATGTGGCCCTGTTTAGGTAAGTTAGTACATCAACTTCCTGGGGTCGTAACTTTTGCATACGATCTTTGTTTTAGGCGTATGATAGCCCGTTGGAAAGGTATCGTCGAGGAGATTCATTTTAGGTGAAATATCAAAGGAAATTACGTATTTCAAACCTATTTTCCCAAAAAACATCGTTTAGGGCCTCAAAACGACTCCTAAAGTGAAAACTGCTAAAAATAGTAAATTACCAAAATTACCAAAAAATTGTTTTGAGCCAGTTGGAAAAGGTGGGTGGCCATCAATATCCACCTAGATCACCTTGGGACTTTGGGACTCAGGTCATCTACTGGTGGTAAAACTCCCAGAGGAAAACCTCGGGAGTGACATCACTTACTTACGTCACTTGATGATGTGTCATGAGCCTAGTAGTTGCCACGTGTCACTAAAATTTGTGATTTTCACGTACCTGAAGTGACAAATAAACTTGACACTTGTCATTTTCTAATTACGCCATGTTTCCTTGCTAACGTGGATCCTCATTCACTTCGGGACTTCAACCTTTGGGACTTCGGGTATTTCGATTTTTTAAGTCGCCAATTCTTCTGAAGTGAGAATCCTCGAACAATAACCTCCTCGCAATTTTTAGACCCGAACTAAATGTTGTTCATCGATCATGTTCTCAAATCGATGGCTTAATCTTTCTGCGATGCTACTTTTCTAATGTATCATGTCCTTCCACTTCAAACTGATATGATGGTTGTCGTTTACTTTGGCTCTCCTGACTTTTAGTTTTTCAAGTCTCAAACTGAAAAATCCTAGAAGTGATTTTCTCTGGAGTTGAGGATTGTGTGCCACCTATCATTCTTGATGATGGACGGTCCGTTCTTACTTCGGGACTTCGATACTTTAGTTCGTTCTCCTACAGTCATCCAAAGGCTTAACCTTCGTGCATTTATTTATGGATCCAATGACTATTGATCCTTGGTGCTCAGATCCAACTGATCAAATCTGTACTTCTCCTCTGTGCTTCCTCTAGTCACTAGATGTTGATCTAACGATCATTGGGTATTCGGGATTAGTGATCCAATGGCCACTGTCATTCTTCCTCCTGAGCTTTCTGATCTCTCTAACTTGGAAGGTTTTCTAAGTGTCAAAGGTCTCGACCTTTTCTCCTTCTGCGAGTCCTTTGCTTGTACCGCGACTACACTTATGGAAAGCACAAAGCGCTATCTCTTCTAAGCTTTGATCTCTGCATATTGTTCGCTTCTTCTACTGAACTTATGCTTTCCCTATTTTCCATCATTGCTTCTTTTCTTGCCTGTAAACATACCATCGTCGTTGTTGTTCTTGCCATCAATGACACACACACTCTGCCTGTAAACATATATTCCTTCTTTAGAAACTACATGTCCTAAATATTGAGTTTAATCCTTATAAAAATCAAATTTAATAAGTTTAGCATGTAACTTCTGCTCTCTCAAGATTTGTAGAAATATTCTTAAGTCTTCTTCATGCCCATGTTCATTCTTTGAGTAGATTAGTATATCGTCGATGAAGAAAATTACAAAATATAAGTATTTACTTAGGATACTATTCATTATACACATGAATGAGGTTGGGGCATTTTTTAACCCAAAGGGTATCACTACAAACTCATAATGCCTATATCTCATCCTAAAATTTGTTTTGTATATATCTTTGTCTTCAATTCTTACTTGATGATATCCTGCTTGTAAATCTATTTTTGAAAATATCGTTGCCCCATCTAATTGATCGAATAGATCATCGATGCGGGTTAAAGGATATTTTTTTAAGTTGTCATTTTTTTAAGTTGTCGATAGTCTATACATAGTTGTAAGGTTCCATATTTCTTTCTGAAAAATAGTATCAGTGTTGATCCCATGGGAGATATACTTGGTCAAATATACCTTTTGTCTAATAACTCTTGAAATTGATATTTTAGTTCATTAAGTTATAAGATATTCATCTAATATTGAGCCTTTGAAACTGGCACTTCTTCAGATAGTAAGTCTATAGAGAAATATATCTCTCTTTTAGGAGGTAATCCAGGAATCTCTTGGAATACATCTCGAAATTCTTGCAATATAGGGAAATTTTCTATATCTTCATTACTTTCTTATTTTTCATTATCTATTACATGAACATCAAATACTTTGCATCCCTTATGAACACATATTTTAATATGAAAGGTTGATATCTTCCTAATACTAATGGTTCTTGGTATTCCTTTACTGTCAATAATGTTACCATTGTCATCTACATCAATAAATGTTTTTTCATAACACTTTTGGAATTACCTTATATTTGTATAACCAATTCATGTCGATTAACACATCATATGATCCTAGTTGCAAAACATTCAAATCGGCTCGAGTTTTAAATCTATTCATATTAATTTCACATCCTTTAAGATTATTTGTAACTTTCCTTTTTGTTCCTGTAGCAAGTTGTACTAGCCATGCTTTTTCAAATTTTTTCTTTTCGTGGTTTACAATTTTCTACTATCTTAGGTGAAACATAACTTATAATAGCACCTAGATCAATCAAAATGGAAATTGATTGATTATTCAACATACCTTCTACTTCCACCATGGAAGCTTGATGATCTTCTTGTGTGTTCTCCAAGGCTGCGCTAATCTTTGGGGTTCTCCTCACTATTTCACCAATTGTAGTAGCTTCTCGAACTATATGTATATTGTTTTTGTTTTTCTTCCTGTGAGGACAATCCCTAAAATAACGTGGTTTGCCACACTCCCAACATTTTACTGGTTCCTTTTGGCAAGTTTCTTTGTTATAAAATGTTGTTGATTTTGCATTTTTATTTTCATAAGGGTTATAAGGCTTATTATTTTTGTAGTTATTTCCTTGAAACCCTTTTGCATTTTTTTTATTGAAAAACTTTCCTTATTTTATTCGTGGATCAAACCTTTCAACTTTCTTTCCCTTCCAGTTTTTAGAATTTTCATTTCTGGTTTTATATTCTTCAAAACATGATTTATCCTTACGCATAGCTTCTTATAAAGTCTTAGGATTGTCAAATTCAATCACATCTTTATATGAGGTAGGTAAACAACTCAAGAAGCATTGTATCTTTGGTTTTTCATCCACAGTATATGGTACATGGCGTAATAAGATTAGAAATTTGTTGCAAAAGTATTTCATGGTTAAATTTCCCAATCTCAGTTCCTAAAATTATTTATGTTCTGATAGATATTGTTTCTTAAAATATCTTTTAAAATTTTTACAAGTGATTTTATGTTCCTTAATATTCTTTTCCCTTTTGATATCTTGCCACCAAATATCTTCCTTCTCAGTTAGATTATATATGGCCATTCTTGCTTTAATTTCACTTGAATAATTATATATCTGAAAGTAATTTTGCATACTAGAAAGTCAAGCTTTTGCCTCTTCTCCAGTCTCAATCTCACCATTGAAGACTGGAGGTTTTATCTTTTTAAATTCTCCCATAATTTCCTCATGATGGTTGAGATCATAAGGCCAAGTGCAGTTCCTAAAGCTCTCATACCATTATGTCACATACCCATAAATAATTTTTTTATACAACAATATTTTGTTTTTGACTAAGTAAAGTGTATTACACATTAATAAGACATCGCTTACAATAAATCCTTTTGCAATATTACCTTTTATAGTCGTAATATTTTCTTTATGCCAACTCACTAAAATTGTTTGTCCTATGTTGTAATTTATGGCCTAACTTCTAGTTTATATTGTAGATCATGTGATATGATTATAATTAACATGTTATAATTCACCTAGTACAATTTGAGGTGATGACAACCCTTGTTTATTATCCCAAAATGTTATTGTTATTGGACCCTTGTCGCGACCCTATTTTCTTAAGACCTAAGTTGGTGGATTAACCACTTAATTTTCTAGGTATAGTATAGTCGTTGCAATTTAATAGGTGGCTTGTACCGACCATTCAAGAATGGAAATAGGTGAAAGGATTAAACTGATAATTAGATGATAATCATATCAAAATTATTGTTTTGTTTGGTCAGTGTTAATTATGATTTTAAACTTTATACAAGGGTGGTTGGTAGTTGTTAATGGAAAGTTTGACATGCCCTATGTTTTTTATTTTACTCTTTTCCGTAGCTTCTCTTGGAAACCCTCCCATGTGCCAGGTGTGACTTCTTGGAACGAGAGCTCGAAAAGTAAGTCCCGACCACCCCGTGAAAATTTCAATCATTCACTTCATTGTTTGGTAATCTTCCAACGAAAGATGAGGGTTCCTTCTGGTTCGAGTAGATGGCTCTAGGGTTTCATTTCTTTGTCCTTTAGTTTCCTCTACTGGTTCTTGGGGTTTATATGTCACAGACTAACTTTGCGTACATTCTACCTTTGTTGGGTTTTTTCTCCGGCTTCACTCAGTCGTTTGGGAGCCTGGGCGTAATCCCGATTAGAGTTTATGTCCTTATCTTGTTAAAGGATGTTGTGATTTATGTTAGAAGGTTCCATTATGTAATTTGTCAAAAACTTTTACTTGTTGATAGTTTTATCGTTCCCGCGCACATTTCCTTTATTATGTTTAATACTCAGTCATTGCCACTATTATGACTTTGTCCTGATTTTTGGTTTGTAAACCCTACAGAGCATTCTAAGTAATGGTTGTGAACGTCTTGGTTATATTTTTCTCATTGTATTATTTATTCTAATAAGGTATATCTTTTGGATACTTCGAATAATGGTGGGCCCTTGTTGTGTATGAGGGTACCCATCAGGAAGAAATGTTGGTTTCGACTGGTCAAATCATTCTTCTTCAAGAATTTCATTGCGGTGTTTGAGCTAATCCTGGTAAACTCATACCCTAACTCTGCCTTTATTTTTGTAAAAGTTTTGTTTCCCTTCTGAACTGGTTGTGTGTCAATGCAAGTATACTCGACCAAATTTACAGGGTTTTTATCCCAAATCAATCATCTGAAATCCCTATAAGTATTCTTTACTTTTAATTTTTTCCTTTCTAAATGTGATGAAATACCTTACCCATGTCTTATACTAATTCATGTGTTTGTAAAGCTTGTTGGCAGGTGTTGGCTATGGCTTCTCGACCAAGGCACTCAACCTTCAAGAGGTAATTTGGTTTCTATAATATACCCTAGCTATGGATGATGGTTTAATACCACTGTGTTTGTTTTCATTAGATGGGTGATTACCTATCATAGGTCTGTCGACCCCATTTTTGTCTATTTTAAACAATAAGAATGTAATTTGTTCTTTTCTCTGTATTCCATTTGCAAACATCCTTTGAAATTTTGGCTGCGCATGAGGGTTCTGTTATTTTGTTGAATTTTAAACTATTACAGAGTTATTTCCCCATGTATGATCAAATGGTTTTCACTCCCGTTAATTTATAGAGTCGGGTCAACATCAGTGTAGCTCTGTTAACTATTTATTAATGGAATTTCTTTGTTTCTTCAGTTTATCGTCATGAATGGTTTTAAGCCTTTACTTTCCATGCTCACATGATTTTTATTAGTTTTCCTTCTCGTTCTAAAATGTTTACGAAACCTGTCAGGATAGTTTCATTATAAAACTTGTTGTTAAGTAGGCAATTGTTACTATCTTGATGTACTATTCGATACCCTTAACATTATGTATATACTCTATATTTTCTCTGAAGTAATAGAATTATAGTTTAGAAACTGTCTTATTTGGTTTTATTTCAAATTATATAGTATTCCTTTGTAATACAACTCTGTTAACTCTATAATTATATTTCTTGCATTTCAATCTGGTTATGGATATAATTATTGCTTTCTAATATATCACGGAAATTGTATAATGAAATGAAATAAGTGAGAACCTCTAATCTCTAGTTAGATTGCAATCGTTAATAATTTAACCATAATTTACAAATGGAACAAAAAATTAACCCGAATAGAGTATCTAAGAATTACAATTGAACAATAATAACCAGAATAGAATGTCCATAGAATAAGAATTGAACCATAGTTTAACTAGAATAGAATGGAAGAAAAACTTGTAACTGAGATTCCTCCAGGAAAAACACACGTCAAGTGGGTTTTTCCTCCCAAACTTAGATCAGAGATGCCACATATTCCCACTCTGTCATCCCCGAGCTAAATCCAGATCCAATAACCTAACCAAGTGACTTGTTACAAGCATTAAGTGAAGATTTATGTGTCATGTAAATTTTCTCATATTTCACATCTGCTTCAGAATGGTGTCCCATTCTCTTTGTTCTCTTTTATTTTATAATATTTCCCTATAGCTTTGACACCTATACGGGTCTCTTTCTCATTGACCACCTGTCAATTGGATTTGTACACATGTTCCTAAAATCCTGAGATTTTGTCTCACTTCAATTGACTTAACTCGACAAATCTCACCAATTTTCCCCCTTCTATTGTCACTGGGTAGTTCTCTTAGCATCAATGGATTCTCTCTTCTATTAGTCCCACTTAATGTCTTATTGCTCTTTTTTTATTAATAAAATAATAAATAAAACAATAATTTTTTGAGTTAGATCACGAGGATCAATAATGTGGTGATAACAAATAATAATAATAATAATAAGTTTTGAATTGGAAATTTTTGGGTATCACACTTAATGAACGTCACAATGTGACATCACATTTTATCAACACCACAATGTGCCATAACCATTCATGAATGTAGGAAACCAACACAATTCAACCAATATGAATCTCTCAATGTCACATAATCATTGAGGAACATCATAATCAAACATATCCATATTATAAAGTAATCCAAAATGATTGTTAAAATATGAGATGACCATTGAATACTGTTGTTGATTAATTGGGTTGGTTTCCATTGATGTCAACCCTTGAAGAAAGTCTGGTAGCGAATTTTGGTAGCACAAAGGTTTGGGTAATGAACCCAAGTTTGTTTGATGTATAATGGTATGAGTTTTGATATATTTGCAGGTAAGACTATTCTAGGTGGATATTACATGTCATGCCATTTTCGGTGGTATGTGGAACGTCACATAAGTCCTCACGGTTTGAGAGTTATGGCCTTACGAAGTTGAAGGACCCTCATATGATTGGCTTGAAACCCCAAAAGGTCAAAGAAGTCAAAGTGCTTGCAAAGAAGAAATTATTTAAATAATAAAGTGAAGTGACAAATTCAAAGAGGATTATTTAAATAATTAAGTGAACTGACAAAGTCAAAGAGAATTATTTAAATAATAAAGTGAAGTGACAAATTCAAGGAGGATTATTAATAAAGTAAATGGAGAACTTTCTAATTATGGGAAGTGGTTATAAGAAGGTTAACCCTAAAATGAGGAAGATGGGTTAAGTGGTCAAGTGGATATTGGATACATGGTAAAGTGGAAATTTGGGAAAATTTGGACATAGGTGACTATGTGGACAAAGTGGCCTAGAAGATGCTTCTAAGGAAGATTCTTGGAGAGTATAAATAAGAGGCAAGGCTCTCTCATTTTAATCACACTTGAGAATATTCAATATCTACAAGTGATTGAGGTAACCAAAGGATATCTAAGCTGAATTTGAGAGGGAAGGTGAAGTAAAGAAGGTCGAAATTCAAAGGAGGATAAATTATTTTGATGATGCTTTCTAAGGTATGTTATTTACAGGCCATCTCACCATTTTTGCAATAACTTGTTTTCTAGAATGATTAAGACCGTGAAATTGGGAAACCATTGAGAAAACATATCCAAGTATATTTGGTACTAATTTTAGCTTGTGGGTCGTTGTATTTTTGGAGTTACACTCCGTGGAAAATAGGGTTTGTGGCTAGTCCTGAAACCAGTCTAAAATAAGTGTTTCAGGTAAAAATGTCATAACTTCTTCATAAAAGATCCAAATTCAGTAAGACCAAATGTGTTGGTTAGAGTAAAATATTTAGTATTCTATGTAAAAATTTTAGATCCATAAAACAAATATTCTGTGTGGGGCATTCTCTACAAGTTATTTCTCTAGAATAAGCCAGAATTCAACAAGGTACGCCATTTTTTCTATAACTCATTTTCTGAGAGGTCCCAAGTAGTGACACCGGGAGGAATTGCATAAAACACATTGAAGAACATTGTGTACTATTTTTAGATCTTTATTCATTGTAGGTACATAGTTATGATTATTTCAATTTAGGGTTGTTGACTAATCCAAAACTAGTCATGTGAGACTAAAGTAAGGTTTGATGAAAATGCTAGTCTCTTGTTGTTAAAGTTAACAAACGTTTGCAGATTGAGGTACAGGTTGGGGCATGGTTGATGCACTTGTTTATGGTACAGGTTGATTATAGATTGAGGTACAGGTTGATGCATGGTTGATACATGGTTCATGTTATTGGTACAGGTTATCTGGTGAAGGTTTATTGGTACATGTTTATAGCAATATATCTCATAGTGATAGTGTGACAGTGGTTCCATCATTCTAATTATACGTTAGGGAAGTTGGACGGGGAAAGGACAGGTGGTTGTAGCCACCTTCCGGTTGTATCCATAGAACATAGGGGGTTGCAGCCTCCTTCTGGTTGTAGCGAGAGAATTGGGGAGTTGGAGCTTCCCTCAGGTTGTATCCTGAGAAACTAGGGGGTTGGAGCCTCCTTCCGGTTGCAGCTAGAAAAAAAAAGGAAGTTGGTGCTTCCAATGAATGTAATTCTTCAAGACATATAAGAGAAAGAATTCTATGGTTTTCTCTCGCTTTGGGTTTCCACGTAAAAACATTGGTGTATTATGTATGTGTATGATTGTTCATTTGTTCATTATTTATTTACTCTGAAAATATTGGATGATAATGCTACATTGGTATAACACTTGCATTGTATGGTTAAAGAATATTATATTTCTCTATTACTGATTCAACCTCCCTCTCAGTAATCCAACAATTGGTATCAGAGCAGGTTCCTTCAGAAATCAGTTTAACCACTGAGAGATAGATCATGAAGAGAAACAACATGTATAAAATGGAATACCACAGTTTGATGGAAAGAATTATGTTTTTTGGAGCATAAGGATGAAGACATATGTACAGGCACAGGGATTTAAAATTTGGAAATCAATTGTAGATGGATACACAACACTAGCAGTTACGCTGACAAATGACAAAGTTATGAAACTCAGTCAGAATAATTCCAAAGCCACAAATGCACTTCTGAATGGTATTGGAGAATCGGTATTCACCAAAGTTGCACATTGTAAATCCGCTAAAGAGATTTGAGACAAAATTCGAAATATTTATGAAGGAGATTCAAAATTCAAAGAAGAAAAGCTTCAAACTTATAGAGGTCAGTTCGAACAACTAAAGATGAAGGAAGATGAGAACATTGCAGCTTACTTTTTACGAGTTGATGAAATAGTAAATGCAATCTTGGTAATGGGAGAAGAAATCAATGAATCTATAATTGTTCAAAAGGTACTAAGATCTCTTCCTATGAGATTTGACCCTAAGATATCAGCACTAGAAGAAAGAGAATATATAAACTCAATAAGCATGGACGAACTACATGGAATATTCACAGCATATGAAAGGAGAATTGAACAGGAAAATCCAAATATAAAAGAAGAAACCTTCAAAGAATCCAAAATCTCAAAGAAAAAGGGAAAGAAAAAAGAAAAATAACATAACAGCAGCAGTGACATCTTTGAAGATGATGAAGAAGTGGCCAACTTTGTCAGAAGATTGAACAAGGGAACCAATGACAGGTATAGAGGTAATATTCCTTTGATTTGTTTTAATTGTGATGGTATTAGTCATTTTTCTAACAAATGTCCTCATAAGAAAAATATAAATGATGAAGGTTACTCAAATAGAAAAAAACATATAAAGGAAAAAGAACCACAAATAAAGTTTTCAAGAAAAGCTTATGCACCAAAGAAGACATCTCGTCATCAGATGAAGATCAAGTCAGTAACAGTGAAACAGAAAGAGTTATATTCATGGCAGTAGAAGACTTTGATAAAGAAGACTCCGAAGACGAATATGAAGAGGTCAAAGAAGAATATGAAGAGGTCGAAGAAGAATATGAAGAGGCAGAAGTTGAATACCAAGAAGAATTGTTGTGTGCCATAGAAGTTATTAGAAGAGAAAAGAAGAAAAACAAGAAACTACAAGCGGAACTAGACAAGAAAGAAGACACTCAGGAACTAGAACAAATGATCAAAAATTTGAAGGTCCAAATTGAAGAAGCACACAAAGAACAACTAGAAGGAAGAGACAGGATCATTGGAAATTTGGAAGAAAAAATTGTCACATTAAGAAAGGATCTTCAAAAGAAAAATATGCAGAACATCTCAAAATTTTTGAATGACATTATCAACAGTCAAAAACCTCATCATGACAAGTCTAGACTTGGATACAATCAGACAGAAAATGGATCAAGCTCCAAAAAAACAGAACAAGAAACATATCCAAAAATCTATCTAGAAACAATCAAAGGGGATAAGAAGGTCTACAAAGAAAATTACAGAGACACTCCTCCACCGAGAAGATTTAGATTTCATAATCAACAATCGACAGAAACATATAGGCCTCGGGAAGAAGGAGGATTCATAACAGTACCTCCTTTCAAAATATCTTCAACTCCCAGGTATCAAACTATCCTTTTTGGTTTATGTTATGCATGTAATAATTTTGGACATAAAGTTGTGAATTGCAGAGCTAACAATAGGAACATAAAAAAAATTAAAAGTCATACACAAAAGGGTTATCTAAGAAGGCCTAGTGAAACACAGAGAAGAAGTTACAATGGGTTTGAATCTTTGAGCACTGAAGTGGAATGCTACAAATGTAACAACTTTGGACACATGGTCAAATATTGCAGAATGAAAGTCCCTCCTTGAGAACCACAACAGAACAATAACAGTCACGGACAGGAACCTCATAAAAGGACATGGATAAGAAAGTAGAATCAATATAGAAATGAAGAATGAACACTCGCTCTACAAGCTAAGAACAAGAAACATGGTTGGTATGTTGATAGTGGTTGTTCAAAACACACAACGAGTGATAGAGACATGTTTCTTACATTAATAAAGGAAAGAGATGGATCAGTCTCCTTCGGAAATGATGATTTAGATAAAATCATTGGAAAAGGCACAGTCAGAATTGGGAACAGGAATACCAAAGAAGAAAATGTTCTACTAGTAGAAGATATGAAACATAATATTCTAAGTGTGATTCAAATGTGTGACCAAGGTCATAAAGTTACTTTTGATTCAAAAAAGTGTGAGATAAGAAAAGAAGGTTCAGGAAAATTGATTGCAACGACTGTGAGAACTTGAAGCAACATATATGTATTAAGTGAAATTGGAAATAAAAAGTATTGCCTAGGAAAGGAAGATGAAAGTTGGATATGGAACAGAAGATTGGGTCACATACATTTTGATAACCTTGTCAAAGTCAGCAAAAGGGAAGTAGTTAGAGAAATGCCCCACATCACAAAACCAACCAACACTTTATGCAAGCATTTTCAAGAAGGAAAGAAAACAAAGACCAGGTTTAAATCAAAATAATATTCAACAACAAGACCACTAGAAATTGTGCATACTGATCTAGTTGGACCAACTACAAAAAAGGGTTTAAAAGGTGAGAAATACTTTATGTTATTAGTTGATTATTATACAAGAATGAATGCAGTTTTATTTCTCAGGAATAAGTCAGAATCTTTTGAAAACTTCAAGGTCTACAAGGAAATGGTTGAAAATGAAATGGATTCAAAAATCAAATTCTTGAGATCTGATAATGGAGGAGAGTTCACTTCAAAGGAATTTATAAACTACTGCAGCAGGCATGGAAAAAAAAGGCAATTCTTCGTTGTTAGGACACCTTAACATAATGGAGTTGTTTAAAGAAAGAACATGACAGTACAGGAAATGGCTCGAACAATGCTAATGGATTCAAATTGACAGATATCTTTTGGACACAGGCAGTGCATACAACAGTTCACAATCAAAACAGTGTAATTCTTAGAAACAACACTGACAAAACTTCCTACGATCTATGGAAAGGAAGACCAACAAATGTGAAGCACTTCAGATTTTTTGGAAGCAAATGCTACATCAAAAGAGAAGATGGCAGAATGGGAAAGTTTGACTCTCATGTGGACAAAGGAGTACTTGTTGGTTACTCAAGTATAAGGAAATCATACAAGTGTTACAACTTGAGATTGAACAAAGTTGTGGAAAGAATCAACGTAACAATTGTGTTGGCACAAGGGCAGACATGGGGTTCAACGCTTCAACAGTGCACCAAAAAAACCCTAACTATTGGCCCTTTCAGCAACACCTGCGAAGAAGATGAATTCTCACCCGAGGTAGAGGCAGAGGGGTTGCAGGACTCAAGTGTCTACAACCTAGCTGGGACACAGATATGTGATCACAATACTTAACAGATCACTTAGCAGTTAACATTCATTAGTATTTAACCATTATTCACATCGCGGGTAAAACCCTAATTATAGAGAAGCGCAGTATTCAAAAAGATCTAACATATTCAAGAACTTAGCACATAGAGATAGATCATATCTAGCATTCATTAACATTACTAAGCACTAAGCTACTATATCAGATGCATCTAACATATATAAAGATAACAACACCAAGCCTAAATCACATCAATCACACAAAGCAACCATAACACAGGATATACGTGGTTCACCCCCAGCGTGGGGCTACATCCACCAACTCTTTGTCTTCTTTATTATCTTTTGTCAATATCCTTACATGTACGGAGCCTCAAAACCAACTCTGCATAGGACAAGAGATATGTGCGCACCTCGCCAGATCCTCCTTCCCCAAGCTTGGCACAGCATAGAGCCTTTCTTACAATTACTTGCACTGAGCTTTGCAAGTTCTCATCACATGGTATGCACAGAGCTAACTCAATCACATAGATCCAACTACTTGCATTGCTTGCACTTATCACAACATCACTTATATCTCTCTCTACTTAAATCACCTAGATTTCTATTTATACATTACAAAAGGGCCTAAGCATGGGTAAAAACCATGGGTCGACATCCCATACCTGTTACATAAACCTTAAACCCAAAAAGTGCACAAAAGGTGGCGAGATCCTGTGATCTCCGCTTCGCATGGTGCTCCATCTTTGACCAGCCTGTTGAAGTCCCAAAATTGGTCAAACATGACCAGCATTTCCAGAAAACCTGGTCAAGGGCCAACAAGCCCCCAACACTCACCTGTGACTCATCCTGAGTCACTCTGATCTGGATAACTATGCCTCGAAGGCCTCGATCTTGGCTTGAGTTGCTTCGACCTATTGCTTCGCCAAAACCTCCTGTGCGGCGAACTCTTGAATGAATTTCTCAGTCACTGGTCCTTCCAAGTGTTTTTATACCGTGGTGACTACTTGTTCAAGCTGTGACCCTTGTCCTTTAGTTTCCTCAAAAAGTGTGCAAGCTTAATCTTGCACTGGATGGAACCTATGGGTCACTTCCATGACTTTACTCTGGATGGCATGGACTTGTTTCTGAACCGTGCACTATTCCTGAGATCTTTTCATTCTCTTGACCGCTGGCAGTGGCTTCAACTATGCTTGCATTATTGTTTCTATTTGCTTCGCTTCCTGGAGCTATGACTCCAATGTCTTTATTTTAGGTTCCTCTACAAGGTGCTCGTAGGTATACGCACTTCAACTGCTGAGATGTTTGCATTCCAAGTTCAATTCCTTGATTCTCTCAACTGCGCTCCTGGAAGTTTCCTCTCTCTGATCTCACACTTCCTGTGGATTTCTTGGCACGGCTTGTAGTTCCAATTCTGTGATTCTCGCTTAGAGCTGTTGAATGGCTTCAACAAGCTTCCCCACCTGGCTCTCAGTTGTTTCTTCTTCCCTTTGTTCTAAGCCCGTCATAGAGCGAAGTTCTTTGGTGACTACTTCTTTAAATCCCATCTTCTCCATGAGCAGTTGATCTTTCTCCTTCTGGATCTGCACTCTCTCCTCTACAAACTTCGCCTAGAGGGCGTCTTTTCTTGTTGTGCAACACGAATTTTCTCTTAGGCTTCCTCTTTTGCTTTCTTCAGGGCCTCTGTGGCCTATTATTTTTCCTGTTGGACATGACAAAGGAGAGCTTATGTCGAGTCTACTAATCTACATAGTTGGGCAGGCTCATCTCCTAAATCTGCTCCTTCTGATGGCAGTGGCGTAGTAGACACTGTGCAGCTCAAATAGAGAGCCTACTCTACTCCTTTAAGCTCTGCTTCGATCCTGTTGAACATTGTTTCCTGTTTGGATTCACTTTTCTGTAAGATATCCTACGAGGTGTCTGACACAACGGAAATGATGAAGTCAATGTCATCCATCATGAACACAGTCTAAAATGGTGATTTATTGGCTTTTGACTTCTTCTGCGAGGAAGGTTTCGTTAGAGAACCCTTTCTTTTCTTAGATGTGTCGGTTTCTGGAAGGGGATCTTTAGGCGGTGTTACTTCACCCTAATTCTTCTTGTCTTCTTCCCCTTCATTATCTTCTTTGTCTACTTCGTCACCTCATCCCCCTTCAGGTGAATCTAAGGCAATCTCCTTTGATGCGCTATGTATTTCTTGTACCTCTTCTTTCTTTTTCTTCTTATTGCTGCTAGGTGCATCGTATTCTTCTCAGGTGACGACAGGAATTTTGATGAGGTCGGGGTCGGACATTTCTGTCTGTTCAACTGGCACTAGGAATTCTTCAGGCCACTCCTTAGTGATTTCCTCCATGTCTTTCTCAGTGAGCTTATAGTAACTCTGTAGCTCCTCCTTGTGTTTGTCTCTGCACGCAGTGATATATATGAAATGACTATCTATTTGGAACTTTGCAAATGGCCTAAACCGATGCAGTGTGTTAGGAATCATGCGAGGGAAGGATTTAATAGCCCTCTTCAGTTGTAGATAATAGATGTGTAGCACTGCATTTGACTTCCATTTCTTCTCCATGTCACTTGAGTACCATAGCGTAGTGAACTTTGTAGCTAGCGGGTTAGATGGCTCAATTTCAGGGAAGGTCACTCCTTCCGGCATCTCCCAAGTAATGAAGGCGATGAGAATTAGTAGCCGACTTCACAGTAGTCTTTCTCTAACTGGTTCATGATGTATCTCGCCCAGTTCATTTGCATCCCTTCAACGTATTTACCTGTGAGGTCGACGATAAACCCCGTGACCTGTGTTGGCCTATTCTTTCAAACAAGCTTACCAGTGATCAATTGGAAATACAAGAACACTGTGCCATTCTAGATGAACACTACCTTGTAGCCCCACTTCCCCTTCTCCACATTGCCATAGGTGTCTTTGATTTTTTGTGCCAGGGTGCAATCTACAGCCTTTCCTGGGTAAAATTCTTGTGGGTCTGGTCCTTGCATACTTAATATGGTGATTCGGTGGATTAGTGCAAGATCTAATGTGATATGTATATCCAACCATAGGTAACCACCATGGAAGCACGACAGCAGGATATTAACACATGCATTAACCTCCTGATGTCTTCTGAAGTGTGGTAACTTCATCACATTGAGGATCATGGACCTCACGATGTCCATGGTCCATGGCTAGGGGATTATCTTCAACTTCTTCCCCGTTGTCTTGGTCAAATACTTATTAGGTGAAATCATGCCATAGTTCTTGTGATCTCCCAAGTTATAGTCACTAATATTCAATGTCAGAATCCTTTCCAACTACGGTTTGACTGCGGGTATCCCCTTCGGTAGGTACGCAGTAATCAATGTGTAGTTGAAGTCCCTCGGGACGTTATCACGACTCACCGTGCCAGCCATAGGCGGGATGTATTCGGGCAAGATCGATGGGATGAGATTCACATTCACCAAGTCATCACGATGCTTGCCACATTTCTTAGTAGTGGGTCGACTAGACCGACACTGCACAGTCGACGAGGATGCTTCCAATTCTCACGTTGATGAATCTTGTACACCTGTGGACATCACCTTTTCATCCATGAGGTCTATTAGGATTTCTTGGATGGAATTTTCTACTGCGTTAATGTCGTCCAACATGCACGCTCAAGATCAGATATCTCAGGTCAGTGAACAAACACTCAATGTAACAGAGCGCGTGGCGAGTTCTCAATAAGAACTGCGCTAAAGAAACTAGTTCTTTTTGGACTTGGATAATTACAATTGGTAAAAGTGTTCTTGGTGAGACATCTGAAAAGTTAAATAGATAACATCGTAACAGATTCTTCCAACAGGTAGGAATGCCTCAATCAATGCAGTTCCTTCCATTATGGCACGGTCCCAATGGTCTAATGGGGAACGTTCCAGAAATAACTATGTTTCTAGACATTTTGGAGCATCGGTCTAACAGTCGAGATGCCTCCAACGGTCATATTGCTCTATCATGGAGAAGTGCCAATCTGCGTTGTTCTGATATTCCGGTGAAGTTAAAATTCTGTAAGCTTTCCTTCTGCAAAGTCCTCTCTAGAACCTCTTTCAATTTTTCTAACTTAGCTTTCTTCTTGCTGAGCTTTCTGGCCTTCTTTCCTATGATCTGAGTTACTAGGTTCCTCTTTCCATTCATATTCTTATATGTACTTAACATAGTAACTTCGCACTGGTGAGGGTCTTTCATAGGGTTCGAGGGTAACACTTCTTCTCATTCTGGAGTATGTGTTCTATTTTCCTGCATGGATAGGCTCTTCAAGTCTTCTTGCATTCTTTCAACTTCGACAACTAGGTTTCTAGCCCTCAGTTTCTTCGACTTGTCCTTATGTTCTTCTATTAAGAGTGTTATTCTCTTAGCCATGAAATCCCTTAATTCTTTCTTTTTATGTTCAAGAGCTTCCTCTTCTTCTTTCCTTCAGATCTGATCTTTCTCAACCCATGTCTTTCCTAGCAAAAGTTCAAAGGGGTCGTTGTTCTAAAAAAACTTAATGACCTCAAATTATTCTTATGTCGATGCTCCATGAGTGATCATAGGTACATGGGAAAGTCTTCAACATAGGGTTATCATCTTTCCTTTAAACAATTTTATTCCTCCTAATGAAGGAACCATGGCAGGCTTTCCTAATATTTCCCAAGTACTTTATGTCATAATTTTCACCTGTGTTTCTGCATCCAATACACAGTCTATGTCGAAGTCTCTTATTCTTGTTTCTATGCACTCTTTCTCTTTTAATATCTCTGGTAAACTGATGTATATGTGATCAGTCAGGGTTTCTTTCATCTGCAGTAATATAGCCTCTGATTCTTTCTGGTTTTTTATCATATTCTTATTCTTTTTGCCTTCCTCGAGGTTTTCTTGTCTCATATTCATCTTTTCAACTTTATCAATCATTCTAGGGCAATCCAAAAATTCATGTCCAGTAGCTTTATAACAAAGGAAAATAGGACCTCTACCAGGGCATTCCTTAGAAAGATGTCCTGGTCTTCTATAACTATAACAAAGAGTCAATCCTCTCTTTCTCTTGAACGATCCCTAACCTTTTCTGTACTGCACACTGGGATCGCAGTGACGGACCTGCAAAAAATTATTTCTAGGATCCTACATCCATTTGTTAGTCCAACAATTATGTCTATGCATAGGATAACATATCTTTCACTATTTCTATCAGATCTATTCATATCATATCTTCTTTCTTCTAGTTGTGACCTAGTATTCAGACTAGGACCAAATCTATTGAACATACCTAGATCCATTCTTTCGAAACAAAAATTTTCACTTATCTTACCTTTATCAGAGCACAAAGCTTTAAGATCTTACCTCTTCTCTTCAGATCAGACTTCTCTTCTTGGCATAGAGCTTCATAAATCAAGTAGAGTACTGCGCACTAGGGAAACATATCTTCGCATGGAGCTTTTTCTTTTCTTCAGTTCCCAGTAATCATATTTTTAGGTCCCGACAATGGAACCATTTGTTAGCACAAGGGCAGACTCGGGGTTCAACTCTTCAACAGTGCACCAACAAAACCCTAACTACCAGCCCTTTCGGCAACACCTGCGAAGAAGATGAAGTCTCCCCTGAGGTAGAGGCAGGGGGGGTTACAGGACTCAAGTGTCTACAACCTAGATGCGACATAGATATGTGATCACAATACTTAACATAGCACTTAGCAGTTAACATTAATTAGTATTTAACCCTTATTCACATCACAAGTAAAACCCTAATTATAGAGCAGCGCAGAATTTAACAAGATCTAACACATTCAGGCACTTAGCACATAGAGATATATCAGATATAGCATTCATTCACATTACTAAGAATTAAGCTACTATATCATATGCATCTAACATATATAAAGATAACAACACTAAGCCTAAATCACATCAATCACACAAACCAACCATAACACAGGATATATGTGGTTCACACCCAGTGTGGGACTACATCCACCAACTTTTTGTCTTCTTTGTTATCTTCTATCAATATCCTTACATGCACAGTGCCTCAAAACCAACTCCACGTAGGAAAGGATATCTGCGCGCACCTCGCCAAATCCTCCTTCCCCGAGCTTGGCACAACACAAAGCCTTTCTTACAATTACTTGCACTGAGCTCTACAAGTTCTCATCACATGCTATGCACAGAGATAACTCAATCACATAGATACAACTACTTACATTGCTTGCACTTAGCACAACATCACTTATATATCTCTCTACTTACATCGCCTAGCTTTCTATTTATACATTACAAAAGGGCCTAAGCATGGGTAAAACCCATGGGCTGACATCCCATACCTGTTACATAAACCTTAAACCCAAAAAGCGCGCAAAAGGTGGCAAGATCTCGCGATCTCTACTTCACCTGGCGCTCCGTCTTCGACCAACCTGTCGAAGTCCCAAAATTGGTCAAACATGACCAATGTTTCCAAAAAACCTGGTCAAGGGCCAACAAATTGATGAAACAAGTAGACAAGAATTAAAGGAAGAGGAAAATGAATCAATGGAACAGCTTTATGAAGAAGAAGCAGAAGATGAAAAATAAGTAGAAGGGGAAGATGAAGAGGATCCGACAGAAGTAGAATAGCAAGTTCAACAAGTGTCTCCAAAGACACCTAGAAGACGAGTACAGAAGAATCATCCTTTAGATCAGATTATCGGAAACAAAGATGCAGGAGTTGAGACTAGAAGAATAATTCGTTCACCAGAACAAACACACCTAGCACTCTCATCTACGATTGAACCAACCTGTTTTGAAGAGGCCAACAAGGATGAATTTTTGAATAAGGCCATGGATGAAGAATTGGTTCAAATAAAGAAAAATAACAATTGGGAATTGGTTCCAAGACCAAAGGATAAGAATGTGATCGACACAAAGTGGGTATACAAGAATAAATTGAATGAAAATGGATAGGTTATAAGGAAGAAAGATAGATTGGTATGTAAAGGATATGCATGGGTTGAAGTAATTGAATTTGAAGAGACATTTGCACCAGTTGCCAGAATGGACGCAATCTAATTTATTTTAGCTTATGCATGCTCTAAAAATATTTAAGTGTATCAGATGGACATAAAATCAGCTTTTCTAAATGGGGAACTTGAAGAAGAAGTCTACATTGAACAACCAAAATGATTTCAGTTTTCATAGAATGCAGATTATGTGTGTAAATTAGAGAAGGCCTTGTATGGTCTAAAACAGGCTCCTAGAGCATGGTACTCTAGACTGGATAAATATATACAGCAGGTAGGGTTCATAAAAGGAAGTGCATACAACAACTTCTACATCAAGGTAACTCAAGATAGTATTTTATTAATTGAATTTTATGTTGATGATATTATTTTTGGAAGTATTGATGATAGGTTAATCCATAAATTTGCAAAGGACATGCATAATGAATTTGAAATGTCATTACTTGGAGAACTATCCTTCTTTCGGGGTCTTCAGATACGTCAAAGCAACCAAAGAATTTTTATTTCTCAAACCAAGTATATCAGAGAAACTCTAAATAGGTTCGGAATGGAAGATTGCAAACTGGTTATCACTCCCATGCAAACCAGTTGCAAGTTGAGAAAAGATGATGATTCAAAGTCTACAGATCAAAGGCAATACAAGTCAATGATTGTTAGCCTACTATATGTGACAACATCTAGACCAGATGTAATGCAGGCAGTTGGACAGGTGGCATGATTTCAAGAAGCACCAAAGGAATCACATGTATTAGCAGTGAAGAGGATTTTCATATATCTCAAAGGAATAGAAGAGTATGTATTATGGTATCCAAAAGGAAAGGATCTATCATTTATTGCCTACACAGATGCAGATTGGGCAGGTTGCATTGATGACCGACGAAGCACCAGTGGAGCAGCGTTCTACTTGGGTGAGTGTTTAGTATCATGGCTAAGCAAGAGTATATTGTATATTGTAGCAGCAACATGTTGTACACAGGCAGAGTATATTGTAGCAGCAACATGTTGTACACAGGTTCTTTGGATGAAACAAACTCTGACAGATATACAGGTTGAGTATGATGAGCCCATTCCAATCTATTGTGATAATACATGTGCCATTAGTATCTCAAAGAACCTAGTGATGCACTCGAAGATGAAGCACATTCCAATCAAGTATCACTTTCTAAGGGAACAGGTTGCAGAAAAGAATATCAGAGTTGAGTATGTGGGCACAAAAGAACAAGTGGCAGACATCTTTACAAAACCACTTCCATGGGAATCCTTTGAATATCTTTGATAGAGACTCGGAGTTATTTCTACTTCAAAATGAATGCTTTTCAATTCTTATATTATATGTATTAGATGTACATAAGGAAGCACCATAAAGAGGACAGTTCAGTTAGGGGGAGCAACCTCGGATGAAAAGATACATTTTCCATCGATGACAAAGGGGGAGAGATTTATCATATGTAGAGGACAGAGGCATGATTCCAGGGGGAGAAATGGTCACAGAGATGCAGAGGACAGAGGCATGGTTCCAGGGGGAGCATGAGTGATATGAATTCAGTATTTCATGACATGATTTTAGTATTGCATCAGAGTGCTTCCATCAATGCCAAAGGGGGATATTGTTGATTAAGGTTGGTTGTCATCGATGTCAACCCTTGAAGAAAGTTTGGTAGCACAAAGGTTTGGGTAATGGAGCCAAGTTTGTTTTATGTAAAGATGACTCATTATTGTCTTGTCATAGTTGATAAGAAGTACAAATGGATGAATTCCAAAGTGGTCCACTTATGGTGAAATCCCTCACAGGAATATGCTTTGTGGATTGAGTTATCCTAGAAGTATGGTTAGAAAACCCATGCTTACTTGTGGAATAATGAGATGAAGGTCAATGAATTTATCAGTGAAACTATCCTATATGGATAGTGCTTTTCATGCCATTTTCGGTGGTATGTGGAATGTCACATAACTCCTCACGGTTATATATTTATGGCCATATGAAGTTGGAGAACCCTCATGAGTCATATAGAAGCCCCTAAAAGTCAAAGTATTTGCAAAAGAAATTATTTAAATAATAAAGTAAATGGAGAACTCCCTAAAATAAGGAAAGTGTAATGCTGCATGAAAGTATAAATACGAGGCAAATATCTCTCATTTAATCACACTTGAACACATTGAATATATTTTGTTGTGTAAGGCTTATTTCAAGTACTCATTGTTACATCTAAAGTTGCAAAAGTCTGAGGCAGTATGAAGGGTTGACGACGAAAGTTTTGGAATTACAATGAATACTAAAAATCCCTAGTTTCTGAGGTGTAGACGAGCTGACAGTGTATTAGGGTGCGTACAATACGCGAGATGATAGTGTATTAGGGTGTGTACGTACATGGGTTAATAGTGTATTAGGGTTCGTACATGTTGGTAAATCCATGGAAACTTGAAGAGATGAAGATGCAGAGGTTCTAGATTCTGAGATCAAGCTCCTAGGAATTTCTACAATGCTTAGATACATCAGATCTATCCATTGGTTCAAAAGGTATGTCTTATTTCTATGAATAGTTGGATTTTGATGTATGCTATGGATATTTGAGAATTCTCCCTAGAGAGACTAGTGGCTGCATGGGAACTTTTGTATAAGTCATAACTACAGAAATACAATGTTGGTATAATTTATCATTGATACATCTTGTTAGAGTTGTGGCACATCTTGTATTTCTTGGCATATAGCTAAGATTTTTTATGGTACATGATTGAGAGATTCTATTTTTTAAGTGGTTAATGTATTGAGAGGTTTAATACTAGAGAGGGTTTGATGTTTGGATCATGTGAGGGATATTATACTTGTTTATGATTACACACATTTATATGGCACATGACTAGAGAGATGTATACAGATTTTGGGTAAAGAGGATGCGAGAACATGGTACAGATACAGTCTGGATACTGTGACAGGTTACAGATCTATGTGAAAGAAGTTATAGAGGATCATATCAAGCGAAAGGAAACCCTATTTTTCAGAAGGCATACGCAGGCTGCATAACAGTTTGGTCGCGTACATATGCGAGCTACAGAACAGATAGGGCGTGTACATATGCGTGATCCAGCACTACAGGTCGTGTGCATGTTGTATTTTTTGTTAATACATGTTCAATTTAGGTACAGATTGATTACAGGGTAGTTGTACAGGTTGGATGCAGACCAGTGGTACAAG
This sequence comes from Picea glauca, assembly GCA_000966675.3. Classification (NCBI taxonomy): domain Eukaryota; kingdom Viridiplantae; phylum Streptophyta; class Pinopsida; order Pinales; family Pinaceae; genus Picea; species Picea glauca. The sequence continues at coordinate 632,507 of JZKD02S1461578.1, forward strand.
TTGATACAGTTGTACAGTGGTATATCTCATAGTGATAGTGTGACAGTGGTTTCATCATTCTACCTCTACGTCAAGGCGGTTGGACCGGGCAAGGATAGGTGGTTGTAGCCACCTTCCAATTGTAGCCGAAAAACATAGGGGGTTGTAGCCTCCTTCTGGTTGTAGCCAAAGAATTGGGGAGTTGGAGTTTCCCTTGGGTTGTAGCCTAAGAAACTAGGGGGTTGGATCCTCCTTCGAGTTGCAATTGGAAAACAAAGGAAGTTGGTGCTTCCAATGAATGTAATTCTTCAAGACATATAAGAAAAAACATTATCTGGTTTTCTCCCGCTTTGGGTTTCCACGTAAAACACTGGTGTACTATGTATGTGTATGATTGTTCATTTGTTCATTGCTTATTTAATCTGTAGTTATTGGATGATAATGCTACATTGATATTTCACTCGGATTATATGGTTAAAAAGGATTAGATTTCTCTATTACTTATTCACCCAACCTCTCAGTAATCCAACAAGTGTTGCCATCAATTCCAAAATGGAAAATTGTTGATTAATTGGGTTGGTTGTCATTAATGTCAACCCTTGAATAAAGTCCGGTAGAGAATTCTGGTAGAGCAAAGGTTTGGGTAATGGACCCAAGTTTGTTTGATGTATAATGGTATGAGTTTTGATATATTTGTAGGTAATACTATTCTAGATGGATAGTACATGTCATTTCATTTCTGGTGGTATGTGGAATGTCACATAAATCCTCACGGTTTGAGATTTATGGCCTTACGAATTTGAAGGACCCTCATATGATTCGCTTGAAACCCATAAGGTCAAAGAAGTCAAAGTGCTTACAAAGAAGAAATTATTTAAATAATAAAGTGAAGTGACAAATTCAAAGAGGATTATTTAAACAATAAAGTGGAGTGACAAAGTCAAAGAGGATTATTTAAATAATAAAGTGAAGTGACAAAATCAAAGGGATTATTTAAATAATAAAGTGAAGTGACAAAATCAAGGAGGATTATTTAAATAATAAAGTAAATGGAGAACTTTATAATTGTGGAGAGTGGTTATAAGAAGGTTAACCCTAAAATGAGGAAAATGGGTTAAGTGGTCAAGTGGCTATTGGATACATGGACAAGTGGCAATTTCGACAAAGTTGGACATACGTGACTATGTGGACAAAGTGGCCTAGAAGATGCTTCTAAGGAAGCTACTTGGAGAGTATAAATAAGAGGCAAGGCTCTCTTATTTTAATCACACTTGACCATATTGAATATATACAGGTGACTAAGGTAACCAAAGGATATCTAAGCCGAATTTCAGAGGGAAGGTGAAGTAAAGAAGGCCGAAATTCAAGGGAGGATAAATTCTTTTGATGATGCTTTCTAAGGTATGTTATTTACAGGTCATCTCACCATTTTCGCAATAATTTTTTTTCTAGAATGATTCAGAACATAAATTTGGGAATCCATTGAGAAAACATATCCAAGTAGCTATGGTACGAATTTTAGATTGTAGGTCATTGTATTTTTGGAGTTACACTCCGTGGAAAATAGGGTTTGTGGCTAGTCCCGAAACTAGTCTAAAACATGTGTTTCAGGTAAAAACGTCATAAATTCTTCATAACAGATCCAAATTAAGTAAGACCAAATGTTTTGGTTATACTATAGCCTGTAGTATTCTTTGTCAAATTTTCAGATCCATACAACAAATATTTTGTGCGGGGCACGCTCTACAAGTTCACTCTCTAGAATAATCCAGAATTCAACAAGGTATGTCATTTTTTCTATAAATCCTTTTCTGAGAGGTTCCAAGTAGTGACACCTGGAGGGATTGCATAAAACACATTGAAGAAAATTGTATACTATCTTCATATATTTATTCATTACAGGTACATAGTTATGATTATTTCAAGTTAGGGTTGTTTACTAATCCAAAACTATTCATGTGAGACTAAACTAAAGTTTGATGAAAATGATAGTCTCTTGTTGTTAAAGTTAAGGAAGGTTTGCAGGTTGATGTACAGGTTGGTGCATGGTTGATTCACTTGTTTATGGTACAGGTTGATTACAGGTTGAGGTACAGGTTGATGCATGGTTGATACATGGTTCAGGTTATTGGTACAGGTTGTTTGGTGCAGTTTTACAACAGTATATATCATAGTGATAGTGTGGCAGTTGTTCCATCATTCTACTTGTACATCAGGGCAGTTGGACGAGGAAAGGACAGGTGGTTGTAGACACCTTCCGGTTGTCTTCGGAGAACATAGGGGTTGTAGCCTCCTTCTGGTTGTAGCCAGATAATTGGGGAGTTGGAGCTTCCCTCAGGTTGTAGCCTGAGAAACTAGGGGGTTGGAGCATCCTTCAAGTTGCAGCTGGAAAACAAAGGAAGTTGGTGCTTCCAATGAATGTAATTCTTCAAGACATATAAGAAAAAGCATTCCATGGTTTTCTCTCGCTTTGGGTTTCCACGTAAAAACGTTGGTGTATTGTGTATGTGTATGATTGTTCATTTGTTCATTATTTATTTACTTTGTAAATATTGGATGCTACATTGATATAACACTGGCATTATATGGTTAAAAAGGATTAGATTTCTCTATTACTGATTCACCCCACCCCCCGTGCCCCTGTCAGTAATCCAACAAATGTCATATCCCTATAAAACCCTTCATGAATGTTGCATTGTGACAAAATCCTTAATAAATCTCTCAAAGTGACATCACATTTGATGAATGTCACAATATTACATAGTCATTAATGTGGGAAGATGAATTTCACAATCCTAATTAACCATTAAGTAGTGAAACAATTTGACATAAACATACCATGCTTAACCAAGGTTAATCATTGTTGACCATAGTGAAACATGCTCAACCATTATTAAAATTTCTCAATCATAGTAAACCATGCTCAAACATGTTCAACTGTAGTCAACCATCGTCAAACATAGTAAATTATACATAAACTTATTGAACCATGGTTAAACCATTTGACATAACCATTGAAGAATGACACAACACAACATAACCCTTAATGAACATTGAAATGCAACAAAACCCTTATTGAATGTCACATTGTAACATCACATTTCATGTGCATGACAATGTATGTTATGAATACACAAAACCCAAGTAATGAATGTCACATTGTTACATCACATGGGACAAAATCTTTAATGAACATTGCAACGTTGCAATAGTAATGTCACAATAATGTGGAAAGACGAATGCCACAATCCAAAATAACCATTAAGAAATGCAATAATTTGACATAAAAAAATTTGAGATGAATGTCGCACTGTGACATAACCATGTTCAAACATTGTAATCCAACATAACCCAAGAAAAATGTTGCAATGCGAAAAATTCTTGATTAATGTCACAAAGTGAAATCACCTTTGAACATCACAATATTGTTATTATTAATATAACATCACAATATTAATATAATATATTAATATTATAATATAATAATAAAATTATTATTAATATAATATATTAATATTATCATATAATAAATTTAATACTGTAATTTATTTTTCATATAATTTTTTTAAATGTTATAACAATATAATATTTAATAATTAATAATTATATAAATGTTGAAACATTATATAAATTGAGTGTCAATCAATGTTCATCATTATCATTAATCTTAATATATT
>JZKD02S1461578.1:636212-654838 GCA_000966675.3 Picea glauca
AAAACAAATAATCCTAGACTTTGAAAAACAAATAATCCTAGACTTTCCCAGTAAAGAAAAAATTGTAAGTGAAGTTAGAAACTTTGTTATATTTCCTACATTGTTATAGTTATTTTTATGTATTTTATTCAAAGATTTAATTTATTGTTGCTACTTACTATAATGTCATGAATATATGGATTCTTGATTTACACTTACTTAATTGTTATTTAGTGACTATATTGACCACAAAATTATGGTTTTGTTGCATATTTTATGTACAAATTTTCAATAGAAAAGAGATCAAATTAGATGGAATAGGTGGGATATCCAAGTGTTAAATTAGATGGAATAGGTGGGATATTCAAGTGCTTTATGAGGACGATATTAAAATGTTCAAAATTATTTCAAGATGTTTATTATTCATACAAACTATGTACATGCATATAACGTCTTTGACCAAGATGAAGCTTTACAATTACAATTATGATGTTTATGATGTTTATGGAAAGATTATTATGTTTAAAGAAAAATATATATTATTAATATAAATATTAAATATTATAATAATGATGAGAAGGTTAATGTTTATTGAAATTAAATTTAGTTTATATGATTTTAAGAAAGGTAAGAAAATTATTTGGGTTCTTTTAGAATTTGTTTTTTGTGTTTCAAATATTTTAAGATAAATATTTCTAAATTATTATAGTTTTGGTGGGTGAAAAGGTTAATAAAGCCTTTATTGTAACATACTTTTGATCCTATACATTAGAGTTGATTATCTCTTCATAGTATGTTAATTTTCTCTAATCCTCTAATTCCTTATGGCATCACAATTTTTCCTTAAATTTAGATGCAACTGCAAAGTGACATCTTCCTATATACCCAACAATTTAGCTAAGACTTGACATCTTGTTATATACCTGAGATCTGAATATGAATAATCCACACTTTATTAATATGAAAACCTTCAACAACTTATGTTCATTTTCCTTTTCACGTGCCTCTTCGATGGAGACACCTCCTAATGAGCTAAGCTCCAAACACAATAAACTTCCACCATCCTTCATTACATTGATTTCACTTCTTTATATAATACTATCTACCTCCTAAGACCATTCTAGAGAAGAAACCTTCTAGTATGTGGAACCTTCTAGTAAGTCTTCTTACAATAGTTTGTGTCCACACTACTACATAGGCCTTATTTACTAATGATGACCTTATTTACATATATTCAAACTACTACATAGGCCTTAATTACTAATGATGACCTTATTTAAATATATTCAATAAGCCTAACTACCATACATAGTGGGTCTTATCCATCTTGTCAGGTCAGGGATGGTAGGAAATATAACTCCACACTTTATGTGTTTGGCATTAAGATAATAGGTGCATATATACAAAAATAAATGATTTTTTGTCTTCCCCAATGCGTGATCCTTCCTTTCACCTACGACTCTTTATATGTACATTACAGTTACAAGAATGAAATCCTAAGGAATACATGTCCAACATCCCCCCCCCCCCTTAATACGAAGTGGTGTGTGTGAGTCCAAGCATAATTCTCAAATTTTTCTCTTCCAAACGCTTTGGTGAAGATGTCTACAATTTTCTCATTTGTGGAACAATGTCTTAAGTGAATAGTCTTGGCCTCTACATGATATCGAATCAGGTGATACTTTATGTTGATATGCTTGGTTCGATCATGGAATTTAGGATTCTTGGCCAACTCGATTGCAGAAGTATTTTCAACTAGAATATGAGTAGAATTTACTTATTTCTTCTGCAAATCTTCAAGTATTTTCTTGAGCCACACAATCTCCTTCATTTCTTTTGTAGTTGCCACATATTATATCTTTTTTGTGGAATATGTTGGGACTGATCATTTGCGTGATCTCCAGGAGATAGTTGTTGATCCAAGACTCATGAGGTAGCCTGAAATTGATACTCTATTTTCCTTATCCCCAACAAAGTCTGAATTAGAATATCCAATTAGGTTGAAGTCATCCACCTTAGAGTACTTGAGTCCAAAATATTGAGTTCCTTTCAAGTATTTTAGAACTCTTTTTGTAACAGACCAATGTTCTTCACAAAGATTTTGCATGCACCTGGAAATAATCCCAAAAACAATTGAAATGCTTGATTTGGTATTAGTAAGATAGATAAGACTTCCCACAAGTTGTCTATACTTGGTTGAATCCTCAAATTCATTCCCTTATTTTGATGTGAGTTTCAAATTTTGTTCCATTGGAGTAGAAATGAGATTGCACTATGTTGGCATATGTTTCAGGAAAAGAATGTGCTTTTCATTAATGGCAAGAACAACAGTGATGACACTCAGAAAATTGATGGCAAGAACAACAGCAAGAAGAACAACAACGAGGACACTCAAAAGAGCATAGAGGAGGAGATTAGACCTCAGTTGTCGGATCAGAGCGCAAAGGATGAGTAGTCGTTGGATTTAGAGGACATGTGGCAAGAGATCTGCATTTCACTAACTCGTAAACTGGAGAAGTCAAAGGTGAGAGTTCTAGGAACTCACAATATGTGAAATCGCAAAATGATCTGAGTCATTAGATCGAGAGGACATGTGGCGAGAGATAAGAATTTTGCTGACTCACGAGCTGGAGAAGTCAAAGGTGAGAGTTGTAGAAACTCGCGATATGCAAAGTTGAGAAATGATCTGGGCAGTCGGATCACCAAGGATCTCAGACTGTTGATCTGAGGTGATTAAAGTCACGAGTACGGGAGTCAAATAAAGGAGGTGCTCTAACCTTTGAAGTTGCAAAACGTGAAATCGCGATTTGATCGTAGTCATCCATCAGAGAGAGAGACCTTGACCGTTGATCTGATATGAAGCCATTTCAGAGTTTCGTGTATCGGGATTTTGGAGGCAACTCACAACAGAAAATCACGAAACGCAAAATCACAATTTGATCGCAACCGTCGATCAAAGGGAAAGACCTGGACCATTAATTCGATATAGAGTATTTCAAGTTTTTTGAGTTGGGAGGTTCAAGGCAACTCGCAGCAGAATATCGTGAAACGCAAAATTGTGAAATGAATTTTGTTTGGCGTATGGTCACAACGAGTGGGCATGTGGGGAGAAGCACGCCCGATGCTAGTTCGTGTAGGTAAAGTTCGCGAGGAACATATTTGATAAATCATCAAGCCTTTGCTTTTTTAATCCAATGGCGTTGATTATCTTGGCAATCTGATCGAAGGGTTACTATTGTACTTCACGGATTATTGATCAGTTACGATTCAGTTGGCAAAATTGAATCATATTTCTTGAACGGTTGGCGATTTGGTGGCTTGGCAGTTTCTATTGGAGATGCGAGGTGGAACAAATTGATGCACTTGTATAAAATAAAAAGGTTGTGACTAAGTTAGGTTGGTTGCTCTCACTAGAAAAATGAGTTGAACTGGGAGAAAGGAAAATCATAGTATTCACAGTGTGAGATCAAACTCAAAGATGAGAAATAGAAGTTGAACATAACAAAAAAGGTGAAGAGAGAAGAATGTACACATACCAAAGAGCATGAGAGGAACAAAGAAAGAACAGATAGAAAGAGACATCAAGTCAAGCCAAGTGTGAACAGAATAGAAAAATAGTGAAGCATGGAAGAATTGCAGAACATAGAAGAAGTGGTAAGAATTGATATATTTGTATTGTTGGTTATTCGATCATTTATTTATAATCAGGGAGGTAGGGAGGTGATAGGGAGGACTGTAGTCCTTTGTTATTCAAGTTGGTGCTTGAATACTGGAAGTTGTAGCTTTCATCTAATTGTGGCTAGAAAACAGGGTGGTAGGGTGGTGCAAGGGAGAACTATTGTTCTCTGTTATACAGGTTGGTGCCTGTGTGACTGGAAGTTGGTGCTTCCATCTAGTTAGTGCTGGAACACTCAAGGAGTTGGTGCTTCCTTCTAGTGGGTGCTAGAAAAACCAGAGAGTTGGTTCTCTCAGCAAGTTGCAGCTTGTAAAACAAAGGTGGTAGCCTCAGTTTGAGTTGGTTCTCAAAGATAGATCATGTACAGAACATAAAAGACTGCCTATCATTCGAAGAAGAAGAGGTTTTATCCCTTTATGGATTTCCTCGTGAAAATATGTCTCTGTGTATATCATATGTGTGATTGATGTTTATTATTTCTATTGTTCATATCTTATATAATCTTGATGGCCACCTAGAGAAGATTGAAAAAAATGTTTTAATAGACATAAAATTGTTTAATCACAGTGACAACTGATTCACCCCCCCCCGTTAGTTGCCTTAGTAATTTCAACAATTGGTATCAGAGCAGGTTCCTTTTATTTAAAGGTAGATCTGTAATCTTAAACATGACAAGTCATGAAGGGACTTCAGCCAATAAGCCGCTTCTGTTTGATGGAACATTTTTTTCCTTCTGGAAAGTTAGAATGAGAACATACATAATGGCCTTAGGTGTTGATGTTTGGGATGTAGTAGAAACTGGATATATAAAGCCTGTTGTGTTAGATTCTAAAGATGATAAGTTAGAATTTAGCTTCAATGTAAAGGCAATGAATGATATCTTGAATGGACTTGTTGAAGCTAAGTTTGTAAAGGTGATGCACCTTAAATCTGCCAAAGCAATGTGGGATAAACTTATTAGCAGTTATGAAGGAAATGAGAAAGTAAAAGATGCCAAACTTCAAACATATAGATTGAAATTTGAACAACTAAAGATGAATGAGGATGAAACATTTAGTAAGTATTTTTTAAGAGTTTAAGAGATTGGGAATTCCATGAAGGGTCTTGGTGAGAAGATTGAATATGTATTTTAGTTCAGAATATTTTAAGATCTCTGCTTGATAGATTTAATCCGAAAGTTTCTGCAATTGAAGAATGAAATGATATTAAAAATTTGTTTATTAATCAAATCCTAGGAACTCTAACTGCATATGAAATGATAATTGGCAAATATAAATCCATCACTAGAGAAGCATCTTTTAAAGAAGACAAGAATATTGATTCAGAATTAGATGATATTGAGGCAAAATTTGTGAGAAGGTTAAAGAAAGGATCGGGAAAATATCAAGGGAATATGCCCTTCAAATGTTTTAACTATGGTAATATAGGTCATTTTTCATCTAAGTTTCCTCACAATAAAAGGAACTAGAACTCTCATGATGAAAAGAAATACAAATTTAATAAATATCGTAAAAAGAAAAGTTTGTGTGCAAACAATGATGACTCCTCAGAAGACATAGATAGTGATTCATCCTTTGAAGACAAAGTGAATGATTTTATGCTTATGGCTATGGGATATCTTGATTATGAGCATAGATGAGGTGACATGGATGACGAAGAATATGTGGTGGATATGGAAGGTGAATTAATCAATGCTTTGGAATAAATTGACAGACTCAGATTTAATAAGAGAAAACAAAAACAGTTGTTGATGCAGTTTAAAATGAATGGTAAAAAACATGATGAAGACTTTGCCTTGCTAAAAGTGGAGTTATAAGAGGCAAAGAAAATAGAGGAAATTCTGAAACAACAGTTATCAAAGAAGAAAGCAAGATGTGAAGCCTTGGAATAAGAGATAGTAAAAACCAGAAAAGAGATGGATAAGTTTAAGGCATTGTATCACCAAAATTTGTCAATTATTAAAGCCTCAGAAGGATTAACCTCCATTCTAAATCATCAAAGGAATCCAAAGTTGAAATTTGGATTGGGTTATAAAGAATGATCAAGTAGTGATCAGCCACGTAACACATAATCCATCGAGTTTGTCAAATCTACAATCATTGACAACAACCACTCTGTAGAAACAAAGAAAGATAATCAGTCGCCAAGAAGGAATGGAAGAAAAAGTACCAGAACCGAATCTGTAGATCAAATAAATAATACAAACACATCTTCTAGTCAAATAAATCATCATCATGGAAGAAATTGACTCGCTCAAAGAAGACAACCATTTTCCAGGTACAAAGGATTTTTCTATGGATATTGTTTTTTCTGTTCTAACTTTGGTCACAAAGCTGTAAATTGTTCTTTAAGATTTAGATATGAGCAATAAAGATACTCAAGGAATAATTATCTGCCACAACAAACATTGATACAGGAAAGTAACAAACAACCACACACTACAAATCATGTGATGGATGGGAAAAAGATGCAGGTCAAGCATAACAACAATTATGAGCATAACAATCGTTATGATATGTTATTCAGTGAACTAGAATGTTACATCTGCCATAATTATGGACATAAAGATGCAGACTATCGCTTAAGAAAATGTTAGCACTAGGAGTCACCTTCTGATTGCAAGGAAGGTAAGCCCAGTACCCATCAGATGATATGTGGAATTATGAGTGTTTTTTGAAAGGTCGAATGGAAAAAAATCGAAATGATAATATCCTCACGCAGAAACAGGGCTAACATGTAACAAAAAATAAGGTCTTGACTAATTTCAACCAGTAGTTTGTGAGTAAATGTGGATAGAAAGAAGACTTGAATGAGAGGAATGTAAGAGCTACTGCAAACATCAGGTACACAAAATCCCAAAGGAAGAAAGTTTCTTAAAACAAGATCTTCTTGAAATTAGAAACTAAGGAGCTAAATAAACACCATGACAATAAAATTATCAAACATCCATCATATCATTACCACAATCATTCATATGAAGCATTCATATATGAACATTTAGCATTAGAAGCAAATAATCTGAAATAGGAGCTGATTTCTATTAGTCAAAAAGTCTTAAGTCCAGTACATATTAGATCAAAGTCACTTTATCAAAAATATTACAGTTTCTTGGGAGCTTTTCTCTACCATCCAACCCATTAAAGCAATTCATCTATCTATTTATAACAAGAAAGGGAGGAAACATGTGGAGGTACGAGCTGGCCTCTTTTCCTTAAAAATATCAAGACATTTACTTATACTAACAACTAAGATAACAGCCTATGTTATAAAACGGGGAAGTGTTGGTGACTAAACTCAATCATGCTTCTAACTGTTTTGATCCTCTTTTGCTCCTCAGCTCTTGTTTTGTCATGTGTCCCTTTGGAGCTTGTAGTTGTCCTCTGCACGCCAACTGCTACTTATGTCATTTATTCCATTATTAAATTATCCAAAACTATTGGCTTAGTCTTCCTAGATCCCTGGTGTTTGCTCGCTACTCCCTTGGGTAGCAATTCTGTGTAGTTCCCCCTAGAATGGAACAAGGAGAGAAGGTAGCATCTATGGGTAGCGCCCCTGTGATGCATATCTACGGCTACATTTGTCCTCTGTTGCAAAATTGAGTAGCGCCTGTGTGTGAACCTTCTCTCTGTAAGACATTACGCAGTGCCTATGGGTAGCACCTATGGGTAGCACGTGTATGATAATTCTTCATTCTGTAAAATATTATGCAGTTCCACCTATGGTGTGTTTGCATAAGGGTTTGGGTAGCTATGCCACAATGCAACGTCTTTGACTCTTAAACGTGTGTAGAGTTATTTGTGTCCTTCCATGATGACAAATCAATTTACTTAGGTTCTTTTACCACTGAGTGAAGATAGCACTTAACAAAAAATTCCAAAATTCATATAGCTAAACACATAAAATCCTGTATAGGTGGAAAAACTTAATATGTGCATATCAGTTAACATTCCCCAAGAAGGAACAACTCTCAAAAATGGGGTTTACCACTACTAGCTACTTTGTCATTTTAACACTTAGCCTCACACTCTTTCTGGTGGAAAGAGTGTCTTCAACTAACTCAGTAGACTTCTTCTTCTTAGCACTGGTAGGATTCTTCAGTATAGTTGTGCTCTCCTTATCTATTGGTTTTTCATCTTCAATGGCAGCCTCAACCAACACCTGTAAATTCTTTTGGGTTACTTCATCTTGGAAATGCTTCAGTTCTACCTTTAGCTTCCTATTCTGAGCCTGGAAACCCCTTGTTCTGTCTGTAAATATTCTTCAGTTGTTTACGAAGAGGCAAAGCGTTTCTCGCTGCGAACCTTTCCAAGTCCAGGGTATGGTTGTAGCCAATCATGAGCTCATTCATCTGAGCCAAGTAGACCTTGTCTTCTGCTTTGAGACGAGTTATTTCTCTTCTTGCATCCCTAAGCTACTTAATAAGTCTTTTGTAGGTCTGGCTACCAAGGGGGTTGGGGACATGTGCAGTCTCAGCAGGATTCTTCTTGTCCTTTTCTTCCATCTGTATAGGAGTTTCCTTGCATGTTTCATTAGTCTTCTCAAAACCTTTTCCTTTTTGCTTCTTCTCTTGCACAATAGCCTTTTCTTTATTTTTCATAGGTTTTTTACAATCCTTCATAGGGATTTCATCTTCCCTCTCCAAAGGTCTTTTGGTACCTTTACCCTTGATTTTTTGTACAGGGGTTTCTTGTTTCTCTTCTACATCTTTTTCAATGCCTTTCCATTTCTTCTTATGTATAGGGGTTTCTGGTAAAGGTTGTCCTTTGAAATCCCCCTTTGGAATTGATGACCTAGTGAAAGGTCTTTTACCCTTGATTTCGGTTGCTGGAGGAGGAGGAGGAAAGAGAAGCTTCTTCCCTTTTTTTGATGTCACCTTGGTAGAAAATGGAACTTCTTCTAACCCTGGTGGAGGTGGTGATGAGAAATCTCTATGTGGGGAAGGACAAACTTCCTCCTCAGCTTCCCTAACCTACTTATTGATCTCTAAAATAGGGGCTCTGCCCTTTCTCTTCTTGTTGATCCCTATTTTAGTACTGGTAGGTGATGAAGAGCCTACAATCTGTGATTTGGGGGTAGGTGTTGTGTCCAACTTGAAGTGAGAAGTGACCAAAAAATTCTCCCAGGAGATCTCTTTCTTTCCCAACTCTTCATAGACAAGCATCCTGATAAGTCCAGAGTGGAAAATACTGGAGTCAACATCCTTAGATTTGGCTTGCACCCTATCTTCCATTTTACCTATACTTATCAGCAAGTAATATGGAATATTCATCTAAACCTTACCAGTAAAATGAAACAATAGCCTTATGTGGTAATGATACAGGGTGTTAAATCTCCCTTCACAACTAAAATATCTCTGTATGATTTTCAACATTCTGTCAAACTGGTCAATAAACTGATTCCTTGGCACACTCTTAGATAAATCATTGGATTGGTATCCAGGCTTGAAAATATCTTTAACGAAAGGTGAACTCAATACCATGGCCTTGAACCAATTTTCTCCTGAAATGGGAATCCCTGTTGCAGCTGAGATGGAGGCCTCAGTCACCTCAAATTCCAAATATCCAACTCTGGTTTTCTTGCCATCAAAATTAAGTGAAAATTGTTTTTCTACTTTTGAGTGGCCTCTCTGCATGTTCTGGCAGAAAGAGAGGCATCCTTCTCTTCGAAACATTTCCCTTGCCATGGGTTCTGTGTCAAAAAGGCCCATGTCCACAGGTTCTGTTCGAACTATCTTTCCACCTTTGTGTGCTTTCTTCGACTGAGGGGCCTCCATGACTCAGAAAGAGGGTTCTTAAGAGACTGTAAGGGGTGATATTCACCAGAAAACTTCAATTCAAGTCTCAAATGCACAAGGATGGCCCTTCAAATTAACAGTGCTTAGAAAATGAACTTGGCTATGAGAAATGGACCTTCAGGCTTATACAAGTTTTTAGAGTGTAGACTATGAGGAAGTAATTCTGAAATGAATCTTCGTATAGGATGAAAAGAAGCAAAGGGTAATCAGAGAGGCTTGAGCAGCACCTCTATGTAGCGCAATGCATATCACAGAGGATAGGCTATTTCAAGCCTGTGACTTTCAAAGGCTATGACTAACCACAATAATTAGACTATGGATACGAGAGAAGATATTTACAGGAATGAAAATATGACTCCCATACTACCCTGGAAGCTTAGCAAACCAAAACCCGAGCACAAATCTCCTATGAAAATTAATATGCGAAGGAGGTTGCACAGAATACCTGTGAAGTCGACAACTGTTGAGCTCCTCAGCGCGAACTTAGGATGATATTGAGGAAACTTCATCCCTGAAATCTCTCACAGAATCATATTTAGTGGACATGTGATCATTTGCTCTGAACTCGCAAACTTATGCAGCGCATTACTGCTGGACTTTTCAAATTTAGAAACTATTACAAAGGATCATAAATGCAAGATCTTTTGAAAGCATTTCAACCAACTTCAGGAACTGAAAACAAGGGTTAAGGTATCAGTCATGGAAATCATGACTTTGAGTGGATGAATGATAAACGTGACAGGTGCTACAAAATGCTTGTTGAGTGGGTAGCATTCTCCAAATCAAAAAATGATTGGACAGGTGAGTGGGGATGATGAGGTATGCATGTGAGGTCATGAGTGAGGAGAGAGGTGTGTCATATCATCCTAGTCATGGGAGGTATCAACCTATGGATGAATCACGAGAGGGGACATAAAGAATATACCATGAGATCATAAGGGTTTAAGGAACAAAAATTGAATTGTGGATCAACACATGAGCTATGACTCAAAGGTTTAGTCATCCTAAGGGGTCCTATCATAAATAACATTTAATGGATGAGAAATTTATTTTAAAGAGAAAATAAGAATCTAATCTTTTTTTTAATTTTTCTTTTTAACAAAAAACAAACTAAGAGGCCCAAGGCGACTTATTGTGATAACATTGGCTCCACAGGGGATGGCATGCCCCCTGCGGGCTGCCAAGAATGAGTAGATTCAGTGCCTTATCCTAGGGCTATGGGGTCAGTTATTGGAACACAAAAATAAAAGAAAATGATATTTACAATGATGTAAAGAGCCACTCCAGGCTCAAGCAAAGTAATTTTTCAAGAAAATCCCATTTACAGGGCCACCAAAAACCTCTTCATTCTCCATATTTTGCAACTTTAAAGTGTTGTTAGTGAATCCCTTAGAGATTTTGAAAGGACCGATCCATAAAGCTTCAAATTTATTGTGCTTTCCTTTATCCTGCCTCGATGCATCCCACTTGGAAATCCTCTTTTTCCACCTTCTTGTCGAATGCCTGGTTGATCTTCAGTTGATGATCATATGCTTTATCTACCAGCTGCTTCTGGGTCTGTTGCACTTCAACCAACTGTTGAATTCTCCTGATCATATCATTCATCTCCCCTTGATAATATTGGAAGAATTTTTCCATAGGCAAGGCGAGTTGAGAGGGGAAAACGGCCTCAACCCCATACACCAACTGGAAAGGGGAAAGGCCCAAGGCCCTCTTTATTGTCACTCTATCATCCCATAAAGAAAACTTGATTTTTGAATCCCATGCCTTGTTGTTATCCTCCAACAGCTTCTTAACAATATTTATAAGGCTTTTGTTTGAGGATTTTGCAAGCCCATTTCCCTATGGGTAATAAGGGGTTGAATGAATCAATGTGATCCCATATTGTTTAGAGAACTGAATCAATGGCTCAGCCTTGAAAGTGGTAGCATTGTCAGTGACAATTATGTTCGGACAGCCAAACCTCACTATAATGTCTTCAAGGAAACCAATGATCACCTTATGAGAAGCATTCCTGGTAGGGATAGCCTTTATCCACTTAGTGAAGTAATCTGTGGCAGTCAATATCCATCTATGTTGGCCGCTAGAAGCAGGATGAATTTCCCCGATAAAATCTAAGCCCCATTGTTGAAAAGGTCCTAAAACTGCTACGGGCTTTAATGGAAAAGACTTAAGTTGTTGTTTTCCAGAAAATTTATGACATTTAACACATGCTATGATCTTAGCACAAACATCTGTGAACAGACTAGGCCAAAAATACCCAACCCTGAGAATCTTGTAGGCAGTAGTCCTCCAAAAATGATACCCCCCACACAAACTGTCATGAAAATCAGACATAACCCTTTGGGCCTCTCACGGGTCTAGGCATATCAACAACACTCCCAATGGGTCCTTCCAAAACAAAATTTGATCAACCAAGCAATATTTCATCGATTTGAGTTTTAATGCTCTCCCCTTGTTCTTTTCCATACCACTTGGAGGTTGTAGATTCTGCAAGAAAAATATAATGTCCTTGTACCAACTGCAATTTGCCAATGTAGGGCTGGCTTGAGCACCTCTGTTGTTTAATTCAATCTGTTGCTTTTCTAAACATGAGCCAATGAAATTTACTCCCAACGTTGAGAAATTTGATTCAGCCAACAACTTGGCTAAACCCTGGACCTTGACCAATTTGGTAGGCCTGATTTCTAAATCAAATTCAAGGATCTTAGCAATCCATATGCTACGTTTTTCATCAATATCAGGCTGAATAAGAATTTCTTTTACAGCAGTTGATGGAACATAAGAAATAACTCTTGAATGCAACACATAAACTCTGAAGGACTTAAGAGCCTTAACCAGTGCATAGGCTTGCTTATCCATAATGTCATATTTTAATTCTGCATCTCTCAAAGCATGGATGAAAAAGGCAATGGGCTTCTCTAAGCCTTCAAAGTTCTTCTACAACAAAATTGTTGCTACTGTATCAAAAGAGGCAAAAGAAAAAATAAGAAAGTCCTTGGAGTAGTCTGGGATGACTAGGACCGGGGCTTCCGTCAAATCTTTATTTTTTTTATCAAAAGAACTACGAGCCTTAGCAGTCCACTTGATTTCATTATCTTTCCTCAACATGGCTATGATATACTTAAGCAACTCAGCAAAATTTGACACAAACCTTCTCAAGAAATTAACCTTTCCTAGAAAAGATTGAACTTCCTTTTTAGATCTAGGCAGTGTTAAGGTTAGTATGGCTTCAACCCTACTGGAATCAATCCTCACTCCTTCAGCTGACATGATATGCCCCAATAATTTTCCTTCTTTCATGGTGAACAATGACTTTTTCAGATTCAAAGAGAGGCCAAATTTTCTGCATTTTAAGAAAACCTTTCTTAAATGATCATAGTGTTCTTCATCAGATTGAGAGAACACGGTTATGTCATCCAAGTAGATAACAACAAACTTGTCCTTCTCTCCAATAAATTCTATGTCCATAGCTCACTGAAAGGTCGTCCCCACGTTCATCAAACCAAAGGGCAGCTTGGCATACATGAATGTACCCCAAGGAGTGGTAAAATCCATCTTCTCTCTATCCTCTGGCAAAACAGAAATCTGGTTGTAGCCAGAAAAACCATCAACCATAGACATCCGAGATGCACCTGTCACCCTCTGTAATATATTCTCCATCTTGGGAAAAGGGTAATTATCCTTTTTACAGCTTCTGTTCAGATTCCAGAAATCGACACAGAGTTTGATTTCTCCATTCTTTTTCCTCATGGGGACCAAATTAGCCACCCATTCAGAATATCTCAAAGGAACAATAATTTTTTCATCTAAAATCTTTTTTACCTCCTTCTCCATGACAGGCAGTAACATAGGATTGATTTGCCTCAACTTTTTCCTGAAGGGCTTAGTCTCTTCTTTTAATGGAATCTTGTGTTCTATAATGTTTGTGTCATAAGTTCATAGATATTCGTAAGTCCATGCGAATACATCAGCAAACTCCTTCAACAATTTGACATATTCAGCCCTCTTCTCTCTTGATAGGTTGCTTGACAACTTGACATATTTTGGATCCTTCTCTATTCCCAAATTGCACTCAGTTATATCATCATCGTCAGTAGACACTTTCCCTTTTACTGCCACATCATTTTCATCAAATAATTTTTCCAAAGGAACTAGTCCTTTTGGAATATGGTTTCTAGGTAGTTGCATGATATGATGATTAGCAATTTTGTTAAGGAAAACATCAGCATGTGGAGTAATTTGAGAATCAAGATCCTGATCAATGTGTAATGCAACAAATTCATCAACAGACTCAAGAATTTTTTTAAGTTCTAAATCATCTTCAAACACCTTCCAATATTTGACATTGTCCAGTATAGAAGGCATGTATTTGACTTCTACATCATACTTGAGTTTCGACGGTATGGGTATCCTGAAATTGCTTGCTGATACAACCAACGAATCAGCCACAAAATTCTCTTCTTGTGGAATAAAAGAGATGTTATACTCAGAGAAAAACTTCTCCACTAAGTCCCATACTTCATTTCTATAAGATCTAAGCCTAGGGTGCTTAGTTTGGCAAAGATTTTTGGTCTGATGGACTATCAATTCAGCATCTCCAAATACTGACAATTTTTTAATCGCCATATCCTTTGCATCTCTCAAGCCAAAAACAAGAGCTTCATACTCTACCACATTGTTGGTAGTTTCAAATTCTAGTTTGTACGACAAAGATATGGTTTCCTGAGTTGGTGAGACAAACATCACTCCAGCACCGACACCTTCCTTAGAAGAGGCTCCATCAAAGAACACCTTCCAAACAGAATTGGTTAGAGGAGGTTCTTTAGACAAGGTAAAATACTTTTTTCTTATTTCAAGAGGAGTTTCAGGGGCATCAGTGAGTTGCAAAATGTTGGACTCCAAATCGGTATCAAGAGCAAAAATAGAATGATTAGTAGGGTTTTTTTCATCACTAATAATGTAAGCCAGTTGGGCTTCTTTGTAAAGTCTTCTATGCAACCCACTAAACACTAGGATAGTTGCATATGACATATCCATCTGCAAGGTTCCTCCAAGTCTTTTTATGAAAGACCTTGACAAGAGCATGCCAAACTTGGGAGAAACATCAGCCACCACAACATCCATAAATATACTTTTCATGGACAGCTGAAATAGAGTCACAACCATATCCTTAATGACCCCCAGACATTTTACTTTCCTAGAGTTGAAAGAATATAAGTCATGATAGGTTTTGGTGATTTCCAGTCCAAGTTCATCCATAACAAATTTTGGCATAAGATTATGGGAGGCCCCTGAATCCAAAAGATAGTTATGCAGCACCTTGTCATGAATATTGAGAGAAGTATAGAAGGGAGGGGATGAGTCATCTCTATCTTCTATCAAAGGGCCTAAAATCACTGCTGGTTTTTCATCTTGCATATTTATTGAATCAGTGGAATTAGGAGAGGCATCGAGCTATAACATTTTGGTTAGATATTTTTTAAATTCTTCATTTTTTATCAATTCCAAAAATGGTACAGGGATCTTAATTTTTTGGATTTCATTCTCAAAACTGAAGGAGGGGGAAGGATTCAAAATCTCTTTGGTTTCAGGAGGAGGATTTCTGATCAAAAGTTGTGGGTTTTGAGAATTTTTTCCTTTCTTCTCACTATCACAGTCTTGGAAAAATCTTCTTTCTGAATAGGCTGATTAGGGAAAGCATTTTTTTCTTCATTCTTCTTAGATCTCAGATTATATCTACTATCATTTTCCTTCGTTTCTTCTCCCTTTCTTAACTCATTGATTTGAATATCCATTAATGATTTCTCATAAGAGGATTGAGTCAAGTGTGGGGATGGGGATGAATCACCTAAACAGTGGATCTCAGGATCAACCTCTACCTTCTCTTCTTCTTCATCAGCAACCATATTATTTTGAAAAGAAGCTTGAATCCTCTGATCATCTCTCTCTCTATTTCTGGGATCTCTAGGAAGGATTTGGGGAGCATTGTTGGGTCTCCTGAAATTACTTCTATTTTCAGTGTTCTAAGCATTTCCATATGGTTGTATTCCTTCTGATTTTAACTTCTCGATCTCAGTAGAAAGGGATTTTACTAATTTGGTCAACTCATCTACCTGTGAATGAACAACAGGAGAGTCAGAAGTGGAATCTTCAGTGCTATTTTTCCTCCTATCTCTATCATATTTTCCCCTGAGATTATCTGAAGCACTTATGTTGGATTCTACCTCTAAGGCAACATCCTGCATCTGAACTAAGGAAGGTGACCTTCTCTCTCTCAATAGAAGGCAGAGATCGGAGTCAAAAGCATTGGCATAAGTGATTTTTGCCATGGTTTCAATGGGTTTGATCTCATCATGGATCTTCTTGTACATTTTGTTAAACCTTTTAGAAAAGTCAGAGACAGACTCTCCTTCTTTCCTTTTCAAATGTCCAAATTCAGTGATATAATACAGAAAATCCTTTTTGTCACCCCGGTGCCTCAAGAAGGCTTCATCCAATGCCTCAATACCCATGATGGATCCAGGGGCCATACCCCTAAACCACTTACTAGCTTCACCAAAAAGGATTTGGACAAAAACCCTCATCCAAACATATTCATTTTCAATATTTTGGTTATCTTCAAAGCTATAGAAAGCAACAAGATGTTCCTGAGTTGTTATATCTTCTTCTCCAGTAAACTTGGGCATGTATTTCAAATAATCTCCAGGGGGAAGAACATTCATTGGCTGAGGCGAGACTAGAGGAGAATATCTTGTAGCCACTATGGCATCCATCCTATTTGTAGGGGGGTTAACAACTGCCATTTGATTTTGGATTCTAGGTGAACAAGCAGGAGAAGGAGATCTAGTTGTGTACAGATTAGGAGAAGGAGAAAAGGATAAAGGGGAGATTTTAGTCTTCACAACAACGGTTGGAGTCTTGGAAGAGGATGGTAATGTATGAGAAGGAGATGAAGTTCCTACTTCTTTGGCAGCTAAAGTTTTAACAGAGAGAGGTGTAGAAAAACCTAACGTAGGGAAAACTTCAAAACTATCAAGACTGAAACACTTCTCAATATCAGGGGAGGAGAATATATCAATGTTTTCTTCTTTCAATTCAGTTTCAAAGGTAGATTATTCAATAGGAAACTCTTCAAAATCTAGCTTTTTAGATACTTCAGCAGAAGATAAAGGAAGCTTACTTGATAAAACAATTGGAGTATCAAGAGTGGAATCAGGCAACTGACCAGAAGCACTTGCAGTAGCAGCAGAAAAACCTTTTTTAGAAGATTTTCCCTTCTTGATTATCTTCTCTGGGTCAGCCTCAGGTGGAACCAAAGGTAACTGTGGATTTGATCTCATATGTCTGCCTTTAGGCGCCAAAGCTGAATCAATGGAGTCGCCAGATGCAAGATGCAATCTTCAAAATACTAAGTCCCAATGCACCTTGAGAGATAGTAAGCATTGTCATTTTATCCCAGGGAAAAGTCTTAAAATAGTTCCCCGGAAACGGTGCCAAAAATGTTAGCACTAGGAGTCACCTTTTGATTGTAAGGAAGGTAAGCCCAGTACCCATCAGATGATATGTGAAAGTATGAGTGTTTTTTGAAAGGTCGAATGGAAAAACCTTGAAATGATAATATCCTCACTCAAAAAAAGGCTAACATGTAACAGCAAATAAAGTCTTGACTAATTTCAACCAGTAGTTTGGGAGTAAATGTGGATAGAAAGAAGACTTGAATGAGAGGAATGTAAAAGCTACTGCAAACATCAGGTCCACAAAATCCCAAAGGAAGAAAGTTTCTTAAAACAAGATCTTCTTGAAATTAGAAACTAAGGAGCTAAATAAACACCATGACAATAAAATGATCAAACATCCATCATATCATTACCACAGTCATCCATATGAAGAATTCAGATATGAACATTTAGGATTAGAAGAAAATAGTCTGAAATAGGAGATGATTTCTATTATTCAAAAAGTCTTAAGTCCAGTACATACTAGATCACAGTCACTTTATCAAAAATATTACAGTTTCTTGGGAGCCTTGCTCTACCATCTGACCCATTAAAGCAATTCATCTATATATTTATAACAAGAAAGGGAGGCAACAGTTGGAGGTACGAGCTGGACTCTTTTCCTTAAAAATCTCAAAACATATATTTATTCTAACAACTAAGATAGCATCATATTCTATAAAATAGGGAAGTGTTGGTGACTAAACCCAATCATGCTTCTAACTACTTTGATCCTCTTTTGTTGCTCAGCTCCTATTTTTCCATGTGTCCCTTTGGAGCTTGTAGTTGTCCTCTACACACCAACTGCTACTTCTGTCATTTATTCCATTATTAACTTATCCAAAATTGTTGGCTTAGTCTTCCTAGATTCTTGGTGTTTGATGGCTACTCCCTTGGGTAGCAATTTTGAGTAGTGCCCCCTAAAATGGAACAAGGAGAGAAGGTAGTGCATGTGGGTAGCGCCCATGTGCTGCATATCTGCGGCTACATTTTTCCTCTATTGAAAAATTGAGTAGCGCCTATGTGTGAACCTGCTCTCTGTAAGATATTACACAGCGCCTGTATGATAATTCTTCGTTCTGTAAAATATTACGTAGTTCCACCTACGTTGTGTTTGCATAAGGTTTTGGGTATCTATTCCAAAATGCATCATCTTTGACTCCTAAACGTGTGTAGAGATGTTTGTGTCCTTCCATGATGACAAATCAATTTACTTAGGTGCTTCTACCACTGAGTGAAGCTAGCACTTAGCAAAAAATTCCAAAATTCATATAGCTAAACACATAGAAGCCTGTATAGGTGGAAAAACTTAATATGTGCATATCAGTTAACCTTCCCCAAGAAGGAACAACTCTAAAAAATGGGGTTTACCACTACCAGCTACTTTGTCATTTTAAAACTTAGCCTCACACTCTTTCTAGTGGAAAGAGTGTCTTCACTCAGTAGACTTCTTCTTTTTAGCACAGGTAGGCTTCTTCAGTATATTTGTGCTCTCCTTAGCTACTAGTTTTTCATCTTCAATGGCAGCCTCAACCAACACCTGTAAATTCTGCAAGATACCATATATACAAAATATGCAGAACAAAAATAAAATGCTAGAAATGACAGAATAACAGTAAAATATCCAGCATAATCTCCACAATAACACGGAAATGATATAAGAACTGCAATAGAAATA
>JZKD02S1461578.1:654888-678255 GCA_000966675.3 Picea glauca
AGGTCTTCTTACATCCACCTTATTCTATTTTATTGAAAGGCCTTATTAATATTGACCTTTATTACATCCGAATACATTGATCTACCTATGTGCGGGTTAGGACCTTAACAAATTCTTTTGGGTTACTTCATCTTGGAAATGATTTAGTTCTACCTTTAGCTTCATGTTCTGAGCCTGGAAACCCCTATTCTAGCTGTAAAGATTCTTCATTTGTTTACGAAGAGGCAGAACCTTTCTCGCTGCGAACCTTTCCAAGTCCAGGGTATGGTTGTAGCCAATCATGAGCTCATTCATATGATCCAAGTGGACCTTGTCTTCTACTTTGAGACGAGTTATTTCTCTCCTTGCATCCCTAAGCTTCTTAATAAGTCTTTTGTAGGTCTGACTGCCAAGGGGGTTGGGTACATGTGCAGTCTCAGCAGGCTTCTTCTCATCCTTTTCTTCCATCTGTACATGAGTTTCCTTGCATGTTTCATCAGTCTTCTCAAAACCTTTTCCTTTATGCTTCTTCTCTTGCACAACATCCTTTTCTTTATTTTTCATAGGTTTTTTACAATCCTTCACAAGTATTTCATCTTCCCTCTCCAAAGGTCTTTTGGTACCTTTACCCTTGATTTTTTGTACAGTTATTTCTTGTTTATTTTCTACATCTTTTTCAATGCCTTTCCCTTTCTTCTTATGTATAGGGGTTTCTGGTAAAGGTTGTCCTTTGAAATCCGCCTTAGGAATTGATGACCTAGTGAAAGGTCTTTTACCTTTGATTTCGGTTGCTGGAGGAGGAGAGGGAAAGAGAAGCTTCTTCCCTTTTTTTGATGTCACCTTGGTAGAAGATGGAACTTCTTCTAACCCTGGTGGAGGTGGTGGTGAGAAATCTTTGTGTGGGAAAGGACAAACTTCCTCCTCAGCTTCCTTGACCTTCTTATTGATCTCTGAAACAGGGGCTCTGCCCTTTCTCTTCTTGTTGATCCTTGTTTTAGTACTGGTAGGTGATGAAGAGCCTGCAATCTATGATTGGGGGGTAGGTGTTGTCTCCAGCTTGAAGTGAGAAGTGACCAAAAAATTCTCCCAGGATATCTCTTTCTTTACCAACTCTTCAGAGACAAGCATCCTGATAAGTCCAGAGTGGAAAATACTGGAGTCCACATCCTTGGATTTGTCTTGCACCCTATATCTCATTTTACCTATACTTCTCAGCAGGTAATATGGAATATTCATCTGAACCTTACCAGTAAATTGAAACAACAACCTTATGTGGTAATGATACAGGGTGTTAAATCTCCCTTCACAACTAAAATATCTCTGTATGATTTTCAACATTCTGTCAAAATGGTCAATCAACTGATTCCTTGGCACACTCTTAGATAAATCATTGGATTGGTATTCAAGCTTGAAAATATCTTTAACGAAAGGTGAACTCAATACCATGGCCTTGAACCAATTTTCTCCTGAAATGGGAATCCATGGTGCAGCTGAGATGGGGGCCTCAGTCACCTCAAATTCCAAATCTCCAACTCTAGTTTTCTTGCCATCAAAATTAAGTGCAAATTGTTTTGCTACTTCTAAGTGGCCTCTCTGCATGTTCTGGCAGAAAGAGAGGCATCCTTATATTCGAAACATTTCCCTTGCCATGGGTTCTATGTCAAAAAGGTGCATGCCCACAAGTTTTTTTTGAACTATCTTGCCACCTTTGTGTGTTTTCTTCGACTGAGGGGTTCCATGACTTAGAAAGAGGGTTCTTAAGAGGCTGTAAGGGGTGTTATTGACCAGAAAACTTCAATTCAAGTCTCAAATGCACAAGGATGGCCCTTCAAATTAATGGTGCTTAGAAAATGAACTTGGCTATGAGAAATGGACCTTCAGGATTATATAGGTTTTCAGAGTGTAGGCTATGAGGAAGTAATTCTGAAATCACTCTTCATACAGGATGAAAAGAAGCAAAGGGTAATTAGAGAGGTTTAAGTAGCGCCTCTGCGTAGCGCAACGCATACACAGAGGATAGGCTATTTCAGGCCTATGAATTTCAAAGGCTATGACTAAACACAATAATTAGACTATGGATATGAGCAAAGATGTTTACAGGAATGAAAATATGGCTCCCATACTACCCTGCAAGCTAGCAAACCGAAACCCGAGCACAAATCTCCTATGAAAATTAATATGCGAAGGAGGTTTCACAGTATACCTGTGAAGTCGACAATTGTTGAGCTCCTCAGTGTGAACTTAGGATGAGATTGAGGAACCTTTGGCCTTGAAATATCTCACAACATTGGATTTAGTGGACATGTGATCGTCTGATTTGAACTGGCAAACTTACGCAGTGCATCACTGCTGAACTTTTCAGATTTAGAAACCGTTACCAAGGATCATAAATGCAATATCTTTTGAAATCATTTAAACCGACTTCAGGCACTGAAAACAAGGGTTAAGGTATCAGTCATGGCAATAATGACTTGGAGTGGATAAATGATAAAAGTGACAAGTGCTACGAAAATGCCTGCTGAGTGGGCAGCGTTCTCCAAATCAAAAAATGATTGGACAGGTGAGTGGGGATGATGAGATATGCATGTGAGGTCATGAGTGAGGAGAGAGGTGTGTCACATCAGCCTGGTCATGGGAGGTATCAACCTAGGGATGAATCACGAGATGTCACATAAAGAATAGACCATGAGCTCATAAGGTTTTAAGGACCAAAAATTGAATTATGGATCAACACATGAGCTATTACTCAAAGGTTTAGTCATCCTAAGGGGTCCTATCATAAATAACGTTTAATGGATGAGAAATGTATTTTAAAGAGAAAATAAGAATCTAAGTTTTTTTTTAATTTTTCTTTTTAACAAAAAACAAACTAAAAGACCCAAGGCAACTTAGTGTGATAACAGGAACAATGAGCCAGATTTGAATCCTGCTGCTGAAAATTTCAAGGTTTGGAAGAAGAAAGAAGATGACCAATGTGGATTAGTGTTATCATACCAAAGACAAAAGAATCCCTGGTACATTGATAGTGGATGTTCCAAACATATAACTGGAGACAAAAGTAAGTTTCTAACTCTAAGTAAAAGAAAATCAAGGAATGTAACTTTTGGAAATGATGCACCAGGAAGAATAAAAGGTAAAGGAATGGTAAGTCTAAGTAATGGAAATGGGAAAGCTCAAGATGTGTTGTTTGTAGATGGTATGAAACATAATCTTCTTAGTTTCAGTCAAGTCTGTGACCGAGGATGTGAATTTGTTTTTACTTCTAAAGATTGTAGAATAAAATATGTGAATTCAGGACAGCTGATTGCAAAATGCATAAGAACAGAAAACAATGTCTATGTGTTAAAAGAAGAAAAAGAAGAATGTCACTTAAGCAAGTATGATGAAATTTGGCTATGGCATAGGAGACTTGGACACCTAAATTTTGATCATGTAATCAAACTTAGAACCAACGGGGCAGTAAAAGATCTTCCAAAGATATCAAATCCATATGATTCTATTTGTAAACCTTGCCAAATAGGAAAGCTTACTCGAACACAGTTTAAATCTAAGAACTTTCCTTCTACAGAAAAACCTCTTCAGTTAGTACATATGGATTTATGTGGACCATCAAGGAAGGAAGGTATAGGAAAAAAAAACTACTTCATGTTAATTATTGATGATTATTCTAGACTAACATGGGTTTCCTTTCTGAAGGAAAAGTATGAAGCATTCAAAAAATTCAAAGTGTTTAAGGCTCTGAATGAGAATCAAATAGGAAAAAGTTTGAAGGCAATAAGGTCTGATAGAGGAGGAGATTTTAGTTCATGGAATTTCAAAGAGTTTTTTGATAAACATGGGATCAAAAGAGAGTATACTATTCCAAGGACTACACATCAAAATGGAGTAGTTGAGAGGCAGAATAGATCAGTTCAGCAGATGGAAAGATTAATGATGAGTGTAAGTTATATTTCTCAGACATATTGGGTGGAAGCAATTTATACAGTTGTACATATTTTTAACAAAGCTCATCTTAGGCCACACAGTGACAAGACTCCTTATGAACTATGGTTTGGAAGATCTGCTTCAATCAAGAATTTTAAAGTCTTTGGGAGTAAGTGTTATATCAAGAATAATGATGAAAATATCGGTAAATATGATGACAATGTTGATGAAGGTATATTCTTAGGGTATGCTACAAACAATAAAGGATACAGATGCTATAATAAGAGACTACATAAACTGGTTGATTGTATTGACACAAAAGTTGATCAAGAAATACCAGTACGATATGTAAGCGGTGTTGAATCAACCACAGAAGATATAGTTGAAGTTGAAGATGAACAGGTCCAAGGATCAGAAAGAGAAGACTCTGAATCATATGAATATACAAATACTCAGGCAGACTCAACTACGCAAACATAACCAAAAAAAAAAACCTCTAAGAATTTCTAGAAAGAATCATCTTGAAAATCAGATAATTCGTGATATGAATAAAGGAGTTCAGACAAGAAGGAAATTGATTAAAGACTCAGAACAATCTCAGGTTTCTTTCCAATCTATGATTGAACCCAAAAATTTTGATGAAGCCAGCAAGCATGATGATTGGATTAAAGCTATGACTGAAGAGCTTGATCAGATTGATAAGAACAATACTTGGGAGCTTGTTCCTAGACCTGAAAATAAGAATGTAATAGGCTCCAAATGGGTGTTCAAGAATAAAATAAATGAAAAAGGAAAAAAAATTAGGAATAAAGCCAGATTGGTGTGTAAAGGGTATGCACAAGTTGAAGGACAGGATTTTGATGAAACTTTTTTTCCAATGGCAAGATTGGAAGCCATCAAGATGTTTCTTGCATATTCATGTCATAAGAACTTTAAAGTATATCAGATGGATGTTAAGTCAACATTTCTCAATGGAGATCTAGAAGAAGAAGTATATATGGAGCAACCTGAAGGATTTTCACTGACAGATAATCTTGATTATGTCTGCAAGCTGAAGAAGGCTTTATATGGACTGAAACAAGCACCACGAGCTTGGTATTATAGATTGGATATATTTTTACAAGGGGTTCAAGAAAGGTATTGTTGACAACAATCTATATATTAAGTCTGAAGGTGATGATCTATTAGTTGTTTTGGTTTATGTAGATGACATTAATTTTGGTTGTACTAATGACTCTTCTATTCAGTGGTTTGCTAATTCTATGCAAACAAAGTTTGAGATGTTCATGATAGGAGAACTCTCATATTTTCTTGGTTTACAAGTAAATCAGAGTTCTGCAGGATTATTTATCTCTCAAGAAAAATATTTGAAAGAGATGTTGAAAAAGTTCCAAATGGAATATTCCTCTCTTGTTAGTACACCTATGGTTGATGGTTTCAAGCTCGGTAAAGATGATGTTTCACCTGATGTTGATCAAAGAACATATTGATCAATGATAGGTAGTCTTTTGTACATCACAACATCTCATATTGATATAATGCAAGCTATTGGAATGGTAGGATGTTATCAATCTGCTCCCAATCAAAGTCATTTAGTAGCTTTCAAAAGGATATTCAAATACTTGAAGGGCACAATGAATTATGGTCTATGGTATCCTAGAAATCAGAATTTTCAATTAACTACTTATTCAGATGTTGATTGGGCGAACTGTGTGGATGAGAGAAAGAGCACCAGTGGAGGTTCATTCTTCCTAGGTGACTCATTAGTAGCATGGATTAGTAAGAAACAGGGATCTATTTCTTTATCAACTACAGAGGCAGAGTACATTGTTGTTGCTACTTGTTGCACTCAGTTATTATGGATGATACAAACTCTTGCAAATTTGAAGGTAACTTACATTTATCCCATTCCAATTCACTATGATAACACTAATGCCATTAGTGTCTCCAAAAATCCTGTACTTCATTCAAAGACTAAGCATATACCAATCAAATACCATTTTCTCAGAGAACGGGTTACAAATGAAGTTGTTCAGTTGAATTATATTCCTTCCATGGAACAGATAGATGATATCTTTACTAAACCATTAGCAGTGACACCATTTGAATATCTTCGTCAGAATTTGGGGGTCATATCTTCTTTCATCTAATCTGTTCACCTTGTCAGGGGGAGTACTTATTGAATATCTATTGTATTTTTGGTGATTTTTGCCCTGGTTATTTCTTTCATATTTGAAAAAGTATTGTCACAGCTCAGGGGGAGCATGTGTTCTTTGACATTGGTGTCAAAGGGGGAGAAACGTTGTGTAGGTTGCATTAATTTTCTGGATGCTACAATTGAAGAAAAAAGAAGAACAGTGTAGGGTGCAGCCTTTCAAAGTTGCCATCAATTCCAAAGGGGGAGATTGCTGGCATATCTTTCAGGAAAAGAATGTGCTTTTCATTGATGGCAAGAACAACAGTAATGACACTTAGAAAAATGATTGCAAGAAAAATATCAAGAAGAACAACAGCAAGGACACTCAAAAGAGCGCAAATGAGGAGATTAGACCTCAGCCGTCAGATCAGAGCGCGAAGGACGAGCAGTCGTTGGATTCAGAGGACATGTGGCAAGAGATCAGCATTTCATTGACTCGCGAGCTGGAGAAGTCAAATGTGAGAGTTGTAGGAACTCGCGATATGAGAAATCATGAAATGATCTGAGTCATTGGATACAGAGGACACGTAGTGAGAGATCATCATTTCGTTGACTCACGAGTTGGAGAAGTTAAAGGTGAGAGTTGTAGAAACTTGTGATATGTGAAGTCGTGAAATGATCTGGGCCGTTGGATCACCAAGGATATCAAACCATTGATATAAGGTGATTGAAGTCGCGAGTACGGGAGTCAAAGAAAGGAGGTTCTCTAACCTTTGAAGTTGTGAGACGCAAAATCACGATTTGATCACAGTCGTCCAACAAAGAGAGAGACCTCAACCGTTGATCTGATATGAAGCCATTTTGTAGTTTCATGTATCGGGAGTTTGGAGGCAAATCACAAAAAAAAATCATGAAACACGAAATCGTGATTTGATCACAGACGTTGATGAAAGGGAAAGACCTGGACCGTTAATTTGATATAGAGTATTTTGGATTTCGCGAGTTAGGAGGTTCAAGGAAACTCGCAACCGAAGATCGCGAAACGTGAAATCATGAAATGAATTTTGTTTGGAGTATGGTCACAACGAGTGGGCATGTGGGGAGAGACACGTCTGGTGCTAGTTCACGTAGGTAATGTTCGTGAGGAAAATATTTGATAAATCAGCAAGTCTCTGCGTTTTTAATCCAACAACGTTGATTATCTCGAAAATATGATTGAAGGGTTACTATTGTAATTCATGGATTATTGATCAGTTACGATTCAGTTAACAAAACTAAATCATAGTTATTGAACGGTTGGTGATTTGGTGGCTTGGCAGCTTTTCTTGGAGATGCAAGGTGGAACAAATTGATGCACTTGTATAAAACAAAAAGGCTGTGACTGAGTTAGGTTGGTTGTTCTCACTGGAAAAATGAGTTGAACTGGGAGAAAGGAAAATCAAAGTATTCACAATGTGAGATCAAACTCAAAGATGAGAAACAGAAGCTAAAAAGAATAGAAAAGGTGAAGAGAGAAGAATTTACACATACCAAATAGCATGAGAGGAACAAAGAAGGAACAAATAGAAAGAGACAGCAAGTCAATCCAAGTATGAACAAAACAGAAGAATAGTGAAGCAGAGAATAATTTCATAACAAAGAAGAAGTGGTAAGAATTGATATATCTGTATTGTTGGTTATTCAGTCATTTATTTATAATCAAGGAGGTAGGGAGGTGCTAGGGAGGATTGTAGTCCTCTGTTATTCAAGTTGGTGCTTGAATACTGAAAGTTGTAGCTTTCATCTAGTTGTGGCTAGAAAACAGGGTGGCGGGGTGGTGCAAGGGAGAACTAGTGTTCTCTGTTATACAGGTCGGTGTCTGTGTGACTGGAAGTTGGTGTTTACATACAATTAGTGTTGGAACACTTAGGGATTTGGTGCTTCCTTCTAGTGGGTGCTAGAAAAACCAGAGATTTGGTGCTCTCAACAAGTTGCAGCTTGTAAAATAGAGGTGGTAGCCTCAGTTTGAGTTGGTGCTCAAAGATAGATGATGTACATAACATAAAAGACGGGCTATCATTTGAGGAATAAGAGGTTTTCTCCCTTTATGGGTTTCCTCGTAAAAATATGTCTCTGTGTATATCATATGTGTGATTGATGTTTATTATTTATGTTGTTCATATCTTGTATAATCTTGATGGCCACCTGGAGAAGATTGAAAAAAATGTTTTAACATGCATAAAATTGTTTAAGCACAGTGACAACTGATTCACCCACCCTCTCAATTGTCTTAGTAATTTCAACACACTAAGCCATGCCAAACTTGTTCAACAATTCTCCAATGTACTTCTTCTGGGAGATGAATATGTACTTTGGATTTTGTATCACTTCAATGCCCAAATAGTAGTGAAGATGTCCCAAATATTTCATCTTGAAGTCTTTCTTCAACTCTTTCTTTATGGATGAAATGTAGTTCTCATTGTTCCATGTTATGAACATATCATCTACATATACTACAAGATACACAATAGTTTTCCCAACTTTCTTGACAAACAAAGTTGCATCGTCAAGATTGAAATGCTTGAAATTCAATTTCAAAATATGCTCAGTTAACTTTTCATACCATGCTCGCAGTGCTTGTTTCAAGCCATATAAGGATTTGATAAGCTTGCATACCTTATGTTCTTGTCCCTTCACAAAAACTCCTTCTAGTTGAGACATGAACACATTATCTTTCAATTCTCCTTTCAAGAAAGCAATATTCAAATACAATTGATGAATTTTCCATCCTTTTTGTGTTTCCATGGAAAATAGAGTACGGATGGTATCCCATTTTTTTGTGAGGGAAAAAGTCTCTTCATAATTGTTACACATCAAAATTACTCATTTCAATGATGACCTATTGTCTTCATTACAAGTGTCACATTTTGACCACAAGTGTTGCAAACATTATATTGTCATCCTGCCTATGTCGTGTCTCGAACAACATTAAGAACACCTAAAAGACACCTCCAAAGACTGATTTAAAAGAGGATAAATCATTTGATAGAGATTACAAGCCTTTTACCATGGAAAAGACCACTCAAAAATCATTTTTAAAGGGCAGCGCTCCCCTATCCACTGTCATGGAGTGCCAACACTCTATACCCTCTTTTGGGGGAACATTGCAATGCTCTATGCCCCATTTTGAGGGAGAGTTGGCCTATTTGAGGAAAACTTGGGTTGTTGAGAAAAATCAAGGAAGAATCCCCTTCATCTCTGGAGTTGTTTAGATTTGAATCTAAGGTCAAGGCTCGATCTTAGGGAGGATCCACAACTAAAGGAGAAAGATGCTCAACCTATCCCAAGAATATCTTAAGTGTTTAGGACTCTCCAAGCCTATATAAAGAGGCCTCCTCATGGTGAAAGGGGGAGACATTGAAGGCATAAAATGTATGATCTCATAACAGAGATAATCAGTGAATCATAGTCATTTTGTGTGTGAATTATTTGAGCAAAGGGTTGGACAAGGAGAGATGGGAGAGGTTGTTGCACCTTCATCAAAGTTCTGTAAGTATCTCCATTGAGTTCTCATTAATATATATGTCCTTGTCTTGTTTATTTCAAGGTTGTGTTTATCTACATGAACTTGTCTTTATTGGATAGATCTAGTTTCAAGCTAATCTTGGTAGAAGATGAGGGGAATTTTTCCCTGATTTTCCTCAACAGCCCAAGATTTCCTCAAACAACCCAGCGCTCCCCACAATGGGGCACAGAGTGTTGCAATGCTACCACAAAGGAGGGCAAGGAGCGTTGGCACTCCCTAACAGTGGGTAGGGGAGCGCTGCCCAAAATTTATTCAAAAAATCCTAGCGCTCCCCCAGAAGGGTGCACAGAGTGCTGGAACGCTCCCCCAAAGAAGGTTAAAGAGCATTGAGACTCCCTGACAATGGGTAGGGGAGCGTTGGCCTTCAAAATTAATTTTTAATTGGTTTTTTTCATGGAAAAATATTTGTACTCTTCATCAAATGATTTCTTCTTCTTTTACCAGTCTCTGAGGGTGTCTTCAAGTGTTCTTTGTGATGTCGTTCGAGACAGGACATGGGCAAGATGATTGTATGATGTCTACGACACTTGTGGCCAAAATGCGACACTTGCAATACATGTAAGGATGACAATAGGTCATCATTGAAATGAGAAATTTTTGTGTAACAGATTTCCCCCCAAAGTACGAAGTTAGAAGATGGAAATTGATGACTGAAGTACTTTGTATACTTTTTCGAGCAAGGTTATGGATGCGGATAACCTAGTAGAAGTTGCACACAACCATCAAACAAATATTATGAAATGTTTCAAACCCAAGGTAGGCATACCTATGCTTGAGTGATAAACACTTTCAAGGTATGGTCGCCATAAAATACACTGCGGATCCATAATTATATTGACAAAAAGTTATAGCCACCAAAGATACAATGTGGATCTATACTCCCATGACATGAACTGATCGTAGCCACAAAAAATACATAGTGGATCTATGAGATGACAATATATAGCCATAGACCAATGCAATGTGGATATATGTGACAATATATGTGTCAATATTCAAGAGAAACTTCGTCGCAACCTGGGCAAAGTACATATTAGGGCGATCACTCAACCCAAGGTCTTCTTACCGATCCTGATGTAGTATGAATCTAACCATGTGAATAGATGTCTTGATGTAGAACATGGCAGAAAACACTTGATTACCGGTCAATGAGGTAAATCTTTAACAAGTGCGAGGGAAATCACCATTGATTTCAATGATTCCCAAGGTACCGTAGTACATTCAAGTGAATGTGAATAAATGAGTTGAAGTTTAACATCTATGGAATCATCTAATAAGAGTTCAATGATGTAAACCAACTGTCAGATATGAGGAGGCCTTCCATTGAGGCATCCAGGTCCCAAGGTACTAATTGGTTTCTAAGTCTAGTTCTCGGATAATGTGTTGAAGTCGACAAGAATAGACTCATCAAAGGAGGGCCTTGATGTATCCCCCATCGACACGAAATGGTCACAGAGGTGTAAATTGGTGGATCAAATGAACATGGACTGACATGGGTATTGAAACATGAGATTTGTGATGGTTGACTGTTGAGGTAGATACTTCCCTTGAACACTAAGGCACAACAGCAGAAACATGACATGGACCAAAACACGATGATGCAATGGATACTATGACTTTCGTCGGGTGACCCAAAGGAGTAAGAAAACCCATAGGATTGGTTTAGTGGATAGGTTATACAGATTAAAATGCGTGCAAATACAAAGTGATGTGTTCAAGGGTGACCGTAAGAGTGACTTGTGATGTTTTCAAAAACTTCTTGGCTTGCTTCCTTCAAATTTCCCCCCCATCCAGATAGACAAGTACCTCTTTTTGATTTAACGATCTCGAGGAGGGTAACACATGCTCAATATAACTCACCTTCAGTAAGTCCCTCTTCCTTTGTTTAACGAACTGGAATAAGTAAGGGTTTAGTCCCATATGGACCCTTCAATGTATGATTTTTTTAACGAGTCCAAATAAGGTAGACTCGGTGATTTTTCATGTTTAGAGACTCTGAAAATAACTTAAAGATGACTCCATTGTTTTCCTTTTTTGTAATGTTAGTCTCACGAGGACGAAAAATAGATAAATTATCACTCGAAAGACGCCCTTTCAAACCTTTTAACGAGTGGGAAAGGAAGCAATATCACTCGGCAATCTTTTCACGTTTAGAGAGTCTAAAAAGAGCTTAAAGACGAATCCAGGTGGTTCCTTTTTTGTGTATCCATGCGAGTCCTAAAAAGAGATAAAATTCTACTTGGTTACATTCTCATGTATTTTCGAGCGTGAGAAATAACAGAGACTAAGCTCGTTATTAGTTTCATTTTTACACAAGCTTGAAACAAAATTAAAGCATGCATGTAAACTCCCAACGTAATTTCCAAAGGTTGGGATACCCATGGATGGTTGGTACTCTGCCCCTAGCTTGAAAAGATAGTGGTTGAACTCTAGAATGATAATCAAAGGCTAGAGACATGCCCCCCCAAGCTTCAATTCATTCACGGACTTGAGGTTGTCACCAATTTCTCTACTATATGGAAAAAAGGATAAGGGTGGATGAAATGAAGGTTCAAATACGAGACCTAAGGAAAGACTCGAATCAAAGGGAGAGGTGACTGTTTCATTTTTTAACGAGCTTGTCACAGGAAAAGAACTATGCTTAGGGCTCTGGGTTCAGTCCCCAGATTTTTGTTTCATTTTTTAATGAGCTTTCTATAGAGAGGAAAACTATGCTCGTGGCATCTATTTCATTTTTTAACGAGCTTGCCACAGAGAAGAGAAACTATGCTCGTTGCTTCTGCTTGATCGTGGCTTCCAAGAGGATAATTCCCTGAAAGGAATACATGTCAAGGGAAAAAAATCAATCATGGCTTCCAAGAGATCTTTGCTAGATGGAAGAGAAGCACTCTAGGAGTACATGTCGACGACCTCGATAATGATAGGGAGATATGGCTCTAAAATACATATCAAAGAGATCACCATTTCAAGTGCCGAATCTAATTCAAAAAAGGCTAAGATTATAGTGAGAGGCTCATCTTCATCAGCAGCTAAAGCCATGGGAGATAATGCCATATAATAGACCTGGGATGGGGGCGATATCATCTACATATAAGAACTATTTAGGGAGCTCATTGGGTTGGTAATCAAGTCAGGATCAATGCATGAAAGTTGATCAATAGTAACCATTCTTCCATCGTGAGGGAAATATATCACACAGAAAAAAGTGGACACAATAACTTTCATGGCAAAGACATAATCTCACCCAAGGAGAAAATAGAAATCCAAGTGGTCCTAAACTACCATAACATCAATAAATACAATTTTCCCTCCCAAAGTTACAGGAAACTGAGGAAGGACTCCTAAAGGGTGACTGGTTCTTCTGTTAAAAGTGAACAGAGTCTGGGTAACTGGCACAATATGAGGATAACCCAAAGCTTGCCAAGCAAGAGAGGAAAAAATACTAACGGACAATCCTTCGTCTACCAGCGTCTGAGGAACGTCCCGATCAAAAAATTGTACTATAATATTGAAAGGAATGTGAGAGGGAATACGAGGTCCAGTTAGCACACCCCAATCAAAGAGGATGGCCTCATTACTTGGAGGGGGTTTCGCGGGAGAAGAAGGAATGCCCCCCAGCACAGTAGATTATGTATCAATGAGAAAAACATGGTAATTATTAGGTTTACTCTCTAGAGGGAGAGTAGGATTGACCAATAGTGGAACCAGATCGACCACTTTGGCACTCTTCAGAGGAGGAGTGGGATTGACCAATGATGTAACCGGAGCAACCACTTTGGCACTCTTCAAAGGAGGAGTGGGATCGATCGATGGAACTGGATCGACCACTTTGTCACTCCTCAAGGGAGGAGTGGGATCGACCGATGGTGGAACCAGATCGACCACTTTGGCTTCACTCTTTTGATGAAGAGTGGCGTTGATCAATGACAAAATTAGACCATCTATTTGGGTTTGTGGTTCAATCGAGGAGGAAACTAGATTGACCACCTGATCAACCAGACTGAATGGGGATGGAACTGGATTGGCTAATCCATCAACTAACAATGGGTTGGGGAAAATCTTATGATAACCAATTGGAAGTTGAAGCTTTTCCAAAAGAGAAGAAGCCTCGTCCATACGAGGACAAAAGTGAGAGTAATGATCACCTTTGCATAACATGCAAGGAAACTTGGCAGTTGTCTTCTTCTTACCAACCTTAACGTCACTAGTTGATGGGGTGTCACCAGCATGTCTGGCAAGGGCTGATGACATGGAGGACCACATTTCCAATACCTTGGGGAGACCAGGGCAATCCTTCAGAAAGTGGTCACCCTTACAAAGACTGGAAGGGAATTTGCAATGTTTGTCCTCATCCAGTTCGAGTTGAGATTTGATCTCCAAGCTCCTCAACAAGTCTTGCAATCTAATCAAAGACAAAACATGCTTCCTATTCTACTATGACTAGCTTGAAACTAGATCTATCTATTAAAGACAATTTCATGTAGATAAACACAATCTTGAAGGAAGCAGGCCAAGCACATGTATTAATGAGAACTCGTAGAGATACTTACAGACCTTTGATGAAGCTGCAGCATCCTCTTCCAGCTCTCCTTGTCCAACCCTTTGCTCAAATGATCCACAAATAGCATGACTATATTTCACTGATTATCTTCCTTATTATATCATAAGTTTGATGCCTTCAATGTCTCCTTCCTTATGAGATCATAAGTTAGGTATCTCTCAATTTCTCTATATTGCTTTCACCATGAGAAGGATTCCTTATATAAGCTTGGAGAGACCCAACCACCTTAGATATTCTTGGGATAGTTTGAGGATATTCCTCCATCAGTTGTGGATCCTCCCTAAGATCCAACCTTGACCTCGGATTCAAATCCAACCAACTCCAAAGATGAGGGGGATTTTTTCCTAATTTTCCTCAACAGCCCAAGATTTCCTCAAACAGCCTAGCGCTCCCCTAGAATGGGGCATAGAGTGTTGCAACGCTCCCACAAAGGAGGGAAAGGAGTGATGGAACTCCCTGAAAGTGGGTAGGGGAGCTTGGAGATCAAAGCTCAACTCGAACTAGACGAGGACAAACATTGCAAAAAGGTACATCTTCTTCCTCTTCTCTATATGTTAGTTTAGCTAGGTTTAAAGGGATGTTAGTGATCAACATTAGCACCTTTCTGTCTTGGTATTATAAGTCTAGATCCCAAGAGGGGATTCACCTGTTCATAGGGGAATTTCCCTGTAACAATAATCAACACCTACTTTTTGTGAAAATCATTTTTGCATGAGCCTTGATTTGTGCTTTTCAAGTGACCCATATGATATATACTTGTTCTTGAATACCCACTTGCATTCGATTTCTTTGGTTCCAAATGGAGCGTCCACCAACGTCCATGTCCCATTCTTGATGAGATCATCATATTCCATAAGCATGGCTTCTTTCCATTAGTCATGAGAAGTGGATTCTTTAAAGGAATCGGTTCATGGTTAGTAGATAAATTCAACTCACAATCATATGAAACATCCATATCCTCTAGATCACCTGAGTTTGAATTATCTATATTACCTCTATCTTGGTTTGAGGATAATATGGTTCTCATGTTTCCAACCTCATCAATATGAACACTTTCAAGTGTTTTTGTGAGCCATTTTGGTGGACCTTTCTGAGATGGTATAGGTTGCTCGGTTGCTTGACTTGGTGTTGAGTTCTCATCAAGCCTCAACTTTTCAATATTCTCGATCACATCATCCAACTGAACCTCAGGCTCTGATGGAGTGGCAGGAACTTCTTTGTGTGGGGGATATGGTGCTAGAAAAGGAGATTCTAGATATTGAACCAATATAGGGATCCCCCCTTCAATATGTGTAATCTCATCATCAAATTCATGATAAGTATTTACACAAGTGAATCTGTCTAGATGATCAAGCTTCCTATCAACAGTTTCATCTTTCTTGGTGGATTCAAGAAAGATCTCATCTCTGGAAAGGATGAAATTCTTGTTTATTTCATCGTAAATACAATACCCCTTGGTGGTATTTGGGTACCCCAAGAAGATGCACTTCCAACTCCTTGCATCATTCTTGCTTCTTTGTTCCTTGGGAATCAAGGCATAACATGTGGAACCAAAGACCCTGAGATGCCTAACCGAAGGAATGTGGCCATACCACATTTCATATAGAGTCTTGTTTTTTAGAGCATGAGATGGACATTTGTTTTTTACATAAACTACAGATAGAACCACATCAACCCAAAACATCAATTTAACATTCTTAAAAAACATCATGGAACAAACCATATTTAGGAGTGTCATGTTCATTCATTCAGCTACACCATTCTATTGAGGATTTTATGGAACTATGGTTTGATGTTTGATCCCATGTTGGCGAAGTTAGATTTCAAATTCATTAGATATATATTCTCTTCCATTATCAATACGAAGAGATCCAATACAAGAATGAGCTTCATTTTGAATCCATACATGAAAATTTTTAAAGGTTTCAAAAGCTTGTGATTTATCTTTTAGCAAGTACACCCAACAAATTATGTGTAATAATCAATAAAATTTATGATAAATTTGTTTCCATTTGTAGAAGGAACATGCATAGAGACGCACATATTAGAATGAATCAGTTCATTTTTTCTACATGATTTGGAAGTGGAATCATGAAAGGGTTGTTTGTTGTGTTTTCCAAGGATGAAAGCATCACATTTCTTCAATTTCCTAGGAATAGTAGGTAAACTAGAAACACCATTATTTCTCAACAAATGAATATTGTCATAATTGATATGACCGAATATAGCATGCAACAAAAGAATAGATGGAATTATACATGAGTCATGATGAGAGAGGTATGCAGCAATATGTGTATGGGAAGATGTCCCATTCATCTTCAACATTCTTCTGTATTATATTTCCTTATCAAAATAATTCCTTATCTAAACTTTTCCTCTAAACATATGAACAAAGTGACCTTGCTATATGATGTGAATGTTATGAGGAAAATCTCTCTATGGCTAGGGTAAACCACAACAGACGGAAATGACTACAGAAATCAATTATATTCTCAAGTATGCTATACAAACAAATATGCTAGCAAGACAAGATAAAATTCCTACCTCATCCAGACGTTTGATGAATTCCATCGTTGAGCACTTGACCCAAAGCAATATACTTACAACTAGTTCTCAACAACCAAGAAAAGAAATCATATGGTGATAATATATGATGTTAGCACATTCAATAGCACAATCCATTAATATACATAACAAATACGCCCATGGAATAATAATTCAAATAATTGCAAGATATCAATTGGACGAGAAAAGAGTATTGTTATTAATATATGATCATCAGAAGTGAAAACGTTACAGACTTCCATGTTGGCACGGTTCGAAATCGAGAAACTAAGTTCCTTCTAGCTGGACCTCCACCACTTCAATCCTCCACCAAAGGCAAGCTCATATAAGAGAGACAATGAAGTTCTCAATCAATAAGGGAAGAGCTTGGGGGATAAACATTGTGTTCATACTTAAAGGACAAAGGGATGTAGACTCAATATGAAGTGAATGATTTTTCCAGAGTAACTTTACTCTCAAAGTTGAATTCTTTCTCTTCTTTTCCATAACTCAGAATTGGCCCATTTATAGCCTTCAAATGGAACTGAAGGGTCGATTTGAAATGTTTCTAATATATGGAAGGAAAAGGATCATAGATCTCATGTCGTGGAATGGAAACCCGACACCATTTTTCATTTCTGGGCACAAATCTCGATGTACGTGGGCTATAGTGGTGCAGCCTACGTATACGCATGTTGTATAGTAGGCAAGGTGCGTACATGTGGAAAAAATGTATTTTTATCTCTGGGATTTGAAAAAGGGGATGAAAAGTCTACATAGGGAAATGGAAAAATGCCTTCTGTGCAAGATCCCAACTTCCTAAGGCCATGCTAAACCCAAAATTATGATGACGAATGGACTCAATAACTGTGTGCTTTGTTCAAAGGCGACACGACTGCTACGAATATAATATAATATTCCCTTCCCGCCCATCTTTTTTTTTCTTTTCATATTCAAATGAATGCTATGATATAAAGGAGGAAATGAGTGTCGCAAGTAAGAAAAAATAGTTCCAGTAATGGAACATACATATTCTCAATGCAAGGAGATGCATGCGGGATATGGACACTCGGGAAAATGTTCCCTCCTAGGTATAGGGTGTCAAATTGTGAAGGATATAAATGAGGCTGCTTGGTTGAGGATGAAAAAATGCTGAGGCAAACAGTTTATAATGCAAAGCGAGAACCGGCTATAGGCTCAATAATCCAAGCAAGGGCATGAGATTCAATTACAACTTAATGCCAAAAAATGTCTTTTCTCATGATCTTAGTCTACTTGGTGTGAAAAAGGGATAAACTTGTACCAAATAGACATCCTTTCAAATATAATTTACGATTGTTAAAGAGACAAGTGCACTCAGAAATGTTTTATCTTTTTGAAAATGAATCGGAAAATAGCTTAACTAATATTCACAACCTTTCAAGTCCAATTTAACGAGTGTGAAAGGGAAAAATTGCTCGAAAATCTTTTCGCTTTTTAGACGAGTCGAAAAAGAGCTTAACTCATACTTGCTTGGGAGTTTCTAGGCAGCAAGTCATGAGAGAGGCCAAGGCTCCCATGATGAGATTCTATGGAATGTCAGTTTCTTACGAATAGCTAACATAAGCTTGGGAAAACCCAAAGCTCTCCAATTCGAGGAGGATAAAGTGCTAGCGGAGGTTATCGCCTATGTGATGTATCGGATAATGTCTCTTACTAGGAAGGACATAGATGGAGGCATTGGATACCCCACAAGACCATCCCAATCGAAGGGATATTCTCCAGGACCTAAAGGGAGAGTACTCGGGGAGAGTAAAACTCTCTCTTGTTCATAAGGTGCAATATCATGAATGTTGACAATATGGTTGAAGGATGCATCACCCTCCAAAAGGAGAGTTGAATTGACCAGATATTGCACTGGTATGACCACTTCTTCAACTCTGAGTTGAATCGAATGTGTGATAATAGGGATAGGAGACACATCACCCTCGACAACGGGGGTGTAGTTAGGAGAAGATTGCATCGGAATGACTGTCATGTCAATCAATGGAGAAATAATATGTGGAGAAACCATAGATGCCTCAGAATCTAAAGGGACCTTAGGTGAGCCCCACGCTTCTGGTATCCCAGTAGTAGTAGGACACAAATGAGTAAGGTGATTTCCTTCGCAAGTCCTGTAAAGGAATTTGGGCTTACGTCTAAAATGCCTAGACTTCCCAATGCCCCCAATGTAATTTACAAAGGCTAGTGACATGCTCTTAGCATGACTAGCAGAGGCGAGAGAATCATCTCCCACATGATGTAAAGAGATTGGATATGTGACATTGATATGACTCGTGGTGACTAGAGTGATTGCCCCAACATGACTAGCAGTGGTTTTTTATGGGTCTTCAACATGACTTGCAAAGTTTGTCGACCCATATCCAGCATGACTGGCAGAGATTGGTGATGGAGCTCCAGTATGACCGGTAGTGACTGGACTAGTGGTGGTGGCTTGTGGCATTTGATACCAATATCTAGGGAAAGATTAGCTTTGAAACATTGTAATCCAGGAAGGGTTTTGGTTTACCCCTTGTCCCTATCTAGAAAGGTAGTATCCTCCTCCTAGATGATCCAAATATTTTTGTACAGACATCATCACTGAAGTCTACGAAGAGACAGAGGTATGATAAGGATTATTCAAGTGAGGATATATGTTGACCCCATGTGAAGGGGTTCCATGAAAAGGGTAGCTCAAACTGTAAAACTAATTCTCCCTGTATGAAAGACCTGGGGATATATGTGGACCCAACATGGGAAAATGGTTCAAAGGAACTGGCATGGTAGAAGAAGCATACACGGATGGGGTATAATAAGTAGAATAAGAACTCATTTGAGTACTAGCTCCTAAAAGAACATAGCTAGGACTGGATCCATAATACGGGAGGTTCCAACCTCCCATAGTGGGAGGTGATTGAGAGACATGACTCATATCAAACAAAGATGTAGGCAGCGAAGCCATGGTGACCCTGGATCCAATGTTAGGATTCATATAAGCAGGCCAGGGAGAGGATGGAAAGGGTGAGGGAACATTTGACATATCAACATGAAAATGATTAGAGACCCAAGGCATGGACTGAATGTCATAATTATGCATACCATTATGAAAAGCGGAGGGATTCGTCCCCATGAAATGAGTGAACATTATGAAGGGGGGGGGTAGCGGTAAATGAGGGAGCCAAAGGAACTCCACTATCCATGATAATGAAAACTCAGTATAAACTCCTAAGGGAAACTAGTAGTCAAAGAGCACACCAAAAATCAAACGGCCAATATGCACACAAACAGAGTAAAGTGGTTGAAAGGGGCGCCCCTCCCTAAAGAAGGTATGTCTCGCCCAAGAGGGACCTGAGACTCCTTGATAAAGATAGGAGGTAACTGAATCAGTTATAAGAGCCCTCATGGGCTTAACAACCAGTCGGTCAGATCCCCCTGGAGAGGTAATCCTCCATAAATGTTGTGTGTTTTTCGACCCTTATCTAACCCAGGGTACCCGCAGAATAACCCCTACAAGTAACCTATGTGGCACCTAAGTCAAGCAGCTAAACAACCAATGTATAATCGATGCACAGGCAAGCAGTTGTAAGTCAGGTCCACCGTATGGGTAGGGTAGCCAAGCTTGAAACCTTGAAAGTACGTCATCTCATAGAGGTAAGGACACTATTAATATCCCTAGATACGAATAGATCCTCTTGAATATCTTTGATGCTAAGAAGGTATCGGGGGGATATCCCTTCAACCAACCTCGTGCGACCTCGTTATTAACTCTAGTGTAAGTGGAGCCTCCTGATATCGATTATACAATCTATTTATCCACTCCCTTATTCAGACACATATGTTGATTTAATAGCCTTGGAGAAGTTTACTCACAAAATACTATTCCAAGGCACTAAATCCTAAGCTAGTTTGTGCACCCTAGAAAATAAAATCATTACTAATCAATTTTAAATTACAGTGTTAATTTTAATGGTGGTGCTTACTCAAAAAGGTATGGCAGTGAAACTTGTTGGCACAGGGGCAGACGCAGGGTTCAACACTCCAAGAGTGCACCAACAAGCCCTAGCTACTGGCTCTTTCGGCAACACCTGCGAAGCATATGCAATCTCACCCGAAGCAGCTATGAGGGGATTGCAAGATAGAGATTTCTACAACCAGGGGAATATCAAGTGGATCTAGTAGAACAACAACACAATATGCACCTATCACTTATCAAGATAGATCTATCCTGTGAAATTATAGATCTGATCTAACAAAACAATGTAAATAAAAAGATAACAATAACAAAGATCAAAGCATCAATCACACATACACAATGCAAGATATACGTGGTTCACCCTCCCTTTAGGGCTAGGTCCACAGAACCGTGCTTATGATTTATTAAGTTAAAGCATACAGTTCTTGTCTATGCTCTCAGCTAGCAGATCTTCTTTCTTCTCTCTCTTTCTCTCCCCTCTCCTGTGCACCCAGTTGCAGGACTTGATCTTCACACACAACTAAAGATCTTACAATACCATAAGGCTCTCTCTCTCAGCACTTCTCTCTCTTAATACAATAATATCTCCCACAATATAGCTAGATCAAACCCAATATTGTATCAATACTCAATGACCAACCCAACCCAGGTCCTCTTGACCTTTATTTATACATTACAATACCTCACCGACAGACTTAGGCCGAAACCTAAGTTCCAAAACCCTAGATACCAAAACCCTAGGTGTCTAAAACCCTATGTAAACTTGACCCACTTTTTCTGGGCTTTGCCAGCTTTCCTTCCCTTCCTTCTCGTGCGGTGCTCCAAAGCATCCAACAGTGGATTTTTCCACTTTCTGAGTTGTCCTTGATCCATATTCCTTGCTAATATATCATCCTCGATCTCCTCATCCAACGG
This sequence comes from Picea glauca, assembly GCA_000966675.3. Classification (NCBI taxonomy): domain Eukaryota; kingdom Viridiplantae; phylum Streptophyta; class Pinopsida; order Pinales; family Pinaceae; genus Picea; species Picea glauca. The sequence goes on from JZKD02S1461578.1 coordinate 676,505, forward strand.
CTTGCTTTTTCGCACTTCGCTTCATCTTTTCTGCTCTTTTGTTCACTTCAACCCAGTGAAAGTCACTATGTCTCCCACAAAGCTCGCTTTTTACCTTTTCTTCCTTGTACTTTGCTTCCTTCCATAACCAAGGGCCAACAAGCCCCCAACACTCACCTGTGACTCATCCCGAGGCACTTCAGATCTGGTTCCTCTATTTTTCTTCGACTTGGACTGCGCAATGCAGCCTTTTCTTTCTGCTTTGTGCCTCCTCTCCCTTTTTGTGCAGACTGTCTTTTTTGTGTCTGGTACCCAGTTTCAACTGCACCTGGTACCTAGACCCTTTTCTCCTTGCTTCTACTGAGAGTTGTGAGGCAACTGGTTGTCATAGTACAACTTCATCCAACTCCCATTCACCAATCCTTCCTTCCATTTTCCATTCAATTTCTTCAGCTGCGCAGCTCCTCCTTCTGTAACATAGGCGATATCATATGGTCCAAACCAATGTGTTCTGAACTTCCCAGGGTGTTTTATAAATTTACTGTCATACACCAACACTAAGTCACCTTTCTTGAATGCCTTCTTCTTGATGTGCTTGTCATGATAAGCCTTCTCTCTTTCCTTCTGAATTTGTTGATGGAACCCAACAATGAATTTGTCTTCTTCCAGTTCAACAAATTGTGCAAGCATCTCACGAACAGCACCAGTATCATCCATGTATGTAAATGAAACAATTCGTAAGCTTGCTACCAAATATTTCATCAGGACAATAGCTTCAAGACCATAAACCAACTTGAAAGGGATCTGCATTGTTAATTTCTTGCAAGTGGTTCTATAGGCCCATAGTACTACAGGTACTCTTAGATCCCAGTCATCCCTATTCACACTACAAATTTTTGTCAATGTTGTCTCCAAGATCTTGTTGAATGCTTCAACCGTTCCATTTGCTTATGGATGGTAAGGTGTACTCTTTTGGTGGTGGAATGCAAATTCTTCAGTGAGGGCTTCAACTGTCTTATTGATGAAGTGTGTGCCTTGATCACTCATAAGGATCTTGGGGAATCCAAAACTGGTTATTATGTCATCAAATATAAAACGTGCAGTTGTAGTAGCACTACAGTCCTTAACTGCTCTGGCCTTAGCTCATCTGGTTAAGTATTTGGTGGCAGTAATAATGTACATTTCTCCTGTGCACTTTCCTAGTGGGTTTATAGGTCCCACGAAGTCAATGGCCCACTTTTCAAATGCTTGTAGGGTCATCTGCGGTGCTAATGGAATTTCATATCTTTGGTATGGTTTTCCAACTCTCTGGCATACATCACATGCTCTGGCATAATCTTTAGCATCTCTGTGTAAGGTAGGCCACCAAAGGCCAGCTCGCAGAACCTTCTGTGCAATTACTTTCCCTGCATAGTGTCCTCCTGCGATGCCTTCATGAGCTTCTACAAGGATCAGTGGGTGCTTTGTCTCCATAACGCATCTTCTTAGTATCTTATCAGGTCCCATCTTGTATAGATGACCAGCGCTCAGTGATAAGTTTGCAACGTGCACCACTAGTTGTTTCTTCTGGGGAATTGTATATTCTCTAGGTGTCATTCCTATTGACAGGAACTCGACTATGTCTGCGAAGTGGTCATCAATCTTTCTAATGGCGAGTAGTTGTGCATCCGACAGTGTATCCTCCAAATTGGTGGGTTCTTCACCATGTTCCAACCTTGAAAAATGGTCAGGGTCCTTGTTCATTCTTCGTATCTTGACTGTGATTTAAAAAT
>JZKD02S1461578.1:678322-688917 GCA_000966675.3 Picea glauca
GACTAGGTACCTCAGCGCAGAGTGATCTGTGAACATTTTAAAGTGTCCTCCCAACAAGTAGTGGTGGAATTTTTGCAATGCATACACCATGGCTAATCCTTCTCTCTCTGTAGTGGTATAACTAATTCCAGTTGTAGATAGATTCCTGCTAGCGAAAGCTAACGGATGGTCGATATCCCCTTCTCCAGGTTGTGCCAGTACTGATCCTAATGCAATAGAAGACGCATCGACATGCACATGAAATTCCTTGTTCCAATATGGAAAAACCAAAATGGGCACAGTGACCATCTTCTATTTCAGTGTGTCGAAGCTCTTCTAGCATTCGTCTGTCCAGTCGAACTGTAAGTCCTTCTTCAACAGCTTCTCCATCAGTGTTGTTATTTGAGCATATCCTTTAATAAATTTCGTGTAATAGCCAATATGTCCTAGTGTAGTGCGTAGTTGTTTGACTGAAGTAGTTGGTGGCAAATAAACTATAATTGCAATCTTTGATGGATCAACCACCAATCCCTGCTTTCATACAATATGGCCTAATAGTACTCCAAATGGTGAGAAGAAGATGCACTTATTCATATTTAAATCAATTTGACACTGCCTGCATTTATCCAACATTAGCCTTAGACATTCAATATGATTTTTCAACAAACTAAACACAGTCCAGTCATCAAAATAAGCTTCTAAAAATTTATGCAGAAATTATTTGAACGCTTCGACCACCACCCTGGAAAAGATGGTTGGGGCATTCTTCAGTCCGAAGGGCATTACTATATATTGGTAGGATCCCCATTCTATGGAAAATGTAGTCTTGCGGTGTTCCTCCTTGGCAATCCGGATCTAATGGTATCCTGAAAAGCCATCTGTAAAAGAATATACCTCCTGGCCTCCCACGTTGTCTAATACTTCATCAGTGAATGGTGTAGGGAAAGGATCATGCAGACAGGCATCATTCAACTTCCTGAGGTCAACACATATCTTGATTTCTCTTGTATTCTTGTCTTGTACTACCATAGGTCTGATCCACTCTGACTCTTTGACAGGTTCAATAATCCTTTTTTCCATCATTCTGTCGAGCTCAGTCTTCACTTTTTCCTTCTATTTCGGGTTCAATCTGTAGGGTCTTTGCTTGAATGGATTTGCATCTAGTTTCAAAGGTATTCTCATCTCTCCCATAGGTCCTTTGATACCCTTCATATCAGTGAAATTGTTCAAAAACAAGTCTTGATATTCGTGAAACAATTCTTTAATATTGTCAATGGTGGTAGCATCCCAGTAATCTCCGACATTGGCAAGCCTCGGTGTCGTCTTTGTCCCAATGTTAACCTTTTTGATCTTGATGGGATGACCAATAAATGGTAGCTCAACTCCTGGTCCTTCCACATCTTTGTGGCCTTCTGTCTCAGTGATGTTTACCTTCCTGGGATTTCCATCATCATCGACATTGATGTTGTAGCAGCTCTGCAATTTTTGGAGAGGCGCAGTCCATTCATCCTCTTCTTGTTCCATAGGGAGGCTATATGCCACCTCAAATACCTTCTATCTCACGATATGCAATGCTTGGTCTACTGAAGGATATTCACTTTCAAATAAAAAGGTGGTTACAAAGTTCTCAATCATACCTTCCCAATCTGTAGTGACGAGGTGCAACTCCACTTGAAGGTACCAGTTGATAGGGGTCATATCCAGTGTGTTAATGAATTTATGCACCCATTGTTCTAGAGGGATGTCACTCCAGGCATTTTCACAGCTTTTCACATGGTCCTTTGGGCAACTTCGACCTGTTTACCTTACTTAGCAGCTTACTGCTTGTGCTGAGAACCACGTTGTCATCAAGGTTCGGCATTGTGTCTAGTCTGTGATGTTTCTTTTATGCGTCCCCCACCATCTTTCTAGTGTGTCTTTCAGGGCCTCATACATAGCCAACAACCTCTATTGTGTTGGTACGATTGCTTCAAATTCCATCAAGAAGGATTCTAAAGGATTCAGACCATCGAAGGTAGGTAAGTTACTTATGGTTGTACCAATCCAGGAAAGCTCTCTGGTCAATCGAGCACATCTCCTTGTGGATACTTCATATATATGGTTCTACCAGTTCTCCAACACTTCTTCTGAATCTAATGATCACGTGTTGTCACTTCGCTAGCTCAGATTCCCATTAGTTGTAGGTTTGATGTAATCTTATTGTCTGGATGTCAGCTTGTAGATGTTTTCCAGTTCATATGCATGATCTTCTTCTGTGATGGGTTCTGTGTATCATTGACCCTCATCTGGATCTAAGGGTGAAATGATCCTAAGGCCATCTTTTTCAAATGTCATACGTATTTTCTTCAAATCGACAACAATGGAATTGTCAAAGGCCCAATCGATTCCTAGCAATGCAGGGTAAGGGAAGCTGTCATAAACAATTTCAATTACCTCAAAATCTACAAAGGTTCTAACTCCTTCGATGCCCACAGGGACATGCTCTAATATTCAAAATGGGTTGACATATTGTTGATTATCCATGTGAAGCTTGATAGGGGAATAGATCATCTTGGGTTTTCCCGTTAGCGCCCACATTTTCTTCTTCGCAACATTGACCTCTGACCCTAAGTCGAGGACCACATAGTCTATATCATACTCTCCTATCTGAGCATTCAAGTGTAATTCTTTATTTTTCCTTCTCTTCTTACCAATTTGGTGAATTGCCCTATTCAGTAAGGGGTCTACTTTCCCTAGCTCATAATGTCTGATTAAGTTCTATAATTATTGTACAACATTTTCATCCTGAATCAACTTAATACAAGTGTATAAAAATTTGATGAGATTACTTACTTATTTTCCCTCTTTTGGTGAAGCCGACTGATCAAATGCGTGAGGCATTCAATATTCTCTTATTTCTATTCGTGTCTTTGATGAATATCCTTGATCTCCTTTGAAATCTTTTCTTTCCTCCTCAAATATCTGTCTTTCTTTCTTAGCATCAAACGTTGGGGTCTTCTCCGAATCTTTCCTTACTCTGGGGCCTTCTATAGTCTTTCCTTGGGCTGCTATGTCTTCTCCTGTAGTAGTGCCTCATTGAGTGATAACATCGACTCTAGGGTATGTTCTGCGAGGTTCAGCATATATTAGTTGTACTTGTGGGTTCTACTGAGGTCCTCGTCTTTCCTGAAGCTTTGCTAGCAGTACAGGGCAGTCCTCAATGACATGATCGAAGGAGTTGCAATAACTGCAAGTGGTACAAGGGTTTTAACAGTCCCTTTCTAGATGTCTTGGTTGTGTACAGTTATAACAGATTATTTGTCCTCAGCCTTGGCCCATACCTCTTCCTCATCCTCTTCCTTTGAATCTACCACGAGGATTGGAGTTTCCTCTTCTTGGGGAGTTATATTGTGCATTTTTTCCTTCTTGATGTACTTCACCTTGGATCTTGTATATGTCTCTTGATCTTTCATGCATGAGATCGTAAGCTCTACAATCTCTGTCATCATGCCCTACTGATTTACAGAATGTGAAATACAAGTTCATGGGTTTCTGAACGTACTTCTACATGTAATAGCACTTACCAAGGCGATGTCGAGTTCTGCATACTTTGCAACAGGGTAATGTGACTTGCTTCAAAGGGCTCGGAGCTCCAGAAGCCAAATATTCATGAAACAAGGGATAGTGCTCCTTGTCATGGCCTTCTGATTTTCATATGATACACCAAATGTCTTCCCTTTTGTCTTTTCCTTTGTCATTTTTCATGTCCTCGACCTGGAAAGACAAACTAGTTAACTGACTCTGATATGGCTCATACCTGAGCTGGATTCTCCCCTGGGGGTTGATTCAAGCTTCATAGCGATCTCCAATGCTTCTGCCTATGAGGCAATATTCTGTTGCATCAATGGAACTCTGATATGTGGTAAAAGAGTAGTGATAAACCATTCTTTGTTCTGCTCGTCCAGGATCTTGAAAGTCAATCGGCCTGTTAGGGTCTTGAATCTCTGATCGAACTCCCAAACAAGTTCAGCTGCCTTCTGCTTGATCTCCTTCAGCTCTGTAATACATTGTGACTCCGACTTATATTTCTTAAACTCTGCAATCAACACGTTCTTGATCTCATTCATTGGTTTAGGCTGCGCAAGTCCTTGGATAAGTTTCATGTACTATCTCAACGCGCGATCCCTCAGCGTAGTGCTAAATTGGTTTCTTTTAACAGCTTCGTCGATGATGTTTTTAATGTTCCTATGACCTCACACATGAACCAGTGTTGATCATGATCTTCATATCCATCTCCTCTAAATATAGGGAGCCTCATCTCATCTTCCATGGAGTTGCCTAGGTTTCCTGTCTGAGTAGATGTTGAACTACTAGTAATAATTCTCTGAAGACTCTAGTGCTTCTGAATATTTTGATTACTTAGCATTTTTGAAACAACAGGAGGATTGGTATTACTTACTTCAGTGGTCTGCACAGTTCCTGATGTTTTTGGCTTGTCCCAACGAAGTTCTTCAGCAGCTTCTTCCTCTTCCCTAGTGGGTTCTGAGCGCTCTTCGTCTGCCAGATCTGCCTCTTCTCCACTGTAGAAACCCTCTTCCCTGTATTTTTTCTTAAACAGGTTCTCAAGGTGAATTCTTCTAGATACTTTTCCACCACGCATATATCCAGCTTCTGTGTCACTGTCGTTGTCTGAATTCCTGAACATTAGCCTTTTCGGATCCAACTGGTCTACTGTATATTCAAGATATGGTTTTCATGCAAGAGAATCTTGATTCTTAACTTCAAAAAATGCAAAAATTTCCCTCTGGGTCCTTTGAAAAAGTATCTCTCGGCTTGGCTATACGACTCTACTCTGTCAACAACAAATTCGGTGATATGCCCTCCAATGGTACTATCAAACCAGTGATCTACCGCTCTGGATACAACGTTATCAACTCTCTTAACCTTCTAGATCAGTGCTGACATCCAAACCATAGGAGTTCTAGATCTGATCTCAAACTGGGTATCAGCTAACCTAGCCAACCATTCATGTAGCTCCTGATGCATTCCTCCAAAGAAGATCTCGTGAATGTTGGTGAAGATGTATCTTTTTAGCCAATCTTTAGTACTCTGTTTAGGGTTTTTGTTTTGGGCTTCCGCGAAGTCCCTCTCTTTATCCTCTATCCACTTTTAAATATTTGTCTTCGATGTGAACCACCTTGACATTCCTTTACAAAGATTATGGTCCCGACAATGGAACCATTTGTTGGCACAGGGGAAAACCTGGGGTTCAACACTCCAAGAGCGCACCAACAAGCCCTAGCTACTAGCCCTTTTGGCAACACCTTCAAAGCAGATGCAGTCTCACCCGAAGTAGCTATGAGGGGGTTTCAGGACAAAGATGTCTACAACCAGGGGAATATCAAGTGGATCTAGTAGAACAACAACACAATATGCACCTATCACTTATCAAGCTAGATCTATCATGTGCAGTTATAGATCTGATCTAACACAGTAATGTAAATAACAAGATAACAACAACAGAGATCAAAGCATAAATCACACATACACAATGCAAGATATATGTGGTTCACCCTCCCTCTAGGGCTACGTCCACAGAACTGTGCTTATGATTTATTAAGGTAAAGCATACAGTTCTTGTCTGCGCTCTCAGCTAGCAGATCTTCTTTCTTCTCTCTCTTTCTCTCCCCTCTCCTGCACACCCAGCTGTAGGACTTGATCTTCGCACATAGTTGAAGATCTTACAATACCAGAAGGCTCTCTCTCTCATCACTTCTCTCTCTCAATACAATAATCTCTCCCACAATAGAGCTAGATCAACAACAATATCGTATCAATACTCAATGACCAACCCGATCCAGGTCCTCTTGACCTTTATTTATACATTGCAATACCTCATCGACAACCTTAGGCCAAAACCTATGTGCCAAAACCCTAGGTGTCTAAAACCCTATGTCAACTTGACCCTCTTTTTTCGAGCTTCACCAACTTGCCTTCCCTTCCTTCTCACGCGGTGCTCCAAAGCATCCAACGGTGGATTTTTCCACTTTATGAGCTGTCCTCGATCTATCTTCCTTGTTGATTTGTCTTCCTTGATCTCCTCGTCCAACGGATTTCTTTTCCACACTTCACTCCATCTTTTCTGCTCTTTTTCTCACTTCGACCCAGTGACAGACACTGTGTCTCCTGCGAAGCTCTCTTTTTACCTTTTCTTCCTTGTACTTTGCTTCCTTCCATAACCAAAGGCCAACAAAACTCATGATGTTATGACTTAGAAAGTAAAGTAAATATGAATACAATGCAAAGTCCTAACTTCAATTTTCAATGAATGATATGCTTCTTAAAACAATGCAATTTTCAATTTCAACTCTGCAATTCGGAAATAAAAATGCAATCTTTCTTTACATGCACTACGCTAAATGACAAAGACTCAAAAGATCAAAATGTCAATCAATGTAAAATGCCTAATATTTTTGTATTTTCAATATAAGAAAAATGAAAATGCATGGACTGAACAACAACTTGATATATAAAGACTCTACTAAGTATAGAAAGAGACAACTCCAATAGGATACCAAGGAGAAAAACACCCAGCCCAATGTACAAGGACAATCAAAATGAAAATATGATGAAAAATACTCTGCCCAAAAATTCAACCAAAGACAGGTTTCTTGTCATCCCACAGACACTTAACAATCACTAGAGAGACCCAAGAAGACTCAACAATCAATGAAACCTACCCAGAAACCACCAAACCCACCAAATAATAAAAAGAGGTTGATGTACACGATTGTTCAAGGAAAAAACGTGTATGTATGTAGCTTGCAAATGGAAGATAGATTGCTTCTGTGAAAATCAGGAAAATAGATTGCATTGTCTAGAAGAAAATCCGAGAGTCTATGCAACTTAATCCTGATAGTTCCCATTCTCGAAGGTTTAAGACTTGATCTATCTACAAAGTACACAATGCCATATACATTGTCATCGAATTCTTCGTAGAAATCTCTTTGAAACGTCACATGGGAGGTTGTTCATGTATCAAGAATCCATACATCTTCCCGAGAAATATATCTTCAGTTACTCCTATATTGCAATAGGAAACAACATAATGAAAAGGCACTTTACCTTCCCTTGGTCTTGAAGTTTTATCTATGTCTTCTTTTTTACTATGTTTTCCTTCTTCAATATTCTACCATGGAAATCTTCACTCAACAATTTCATATGACCCATTCATTCTGCAACACGTACAATGAATGTCAAATGTTTGACACAAATTATGACAAGTCCCTCTGCCTCTGAATTTCTCCTTTCTATGTTCTTTCATTTATTGCATCAAATGAGGCACTCAACCACAATCTGGTAGGTGGAAATTGTCTTCGATTGAAGTGGAAAAATGAACAAATCGATGTCCAACAAGTATTTTTTGTTGTCACGGGTGCATCGAAGGTGAAATGCATGATAATTGAAATATTGATTCCTTGATCAACTCGGATGAGGCAAACAATCTCAATCTTACAAGAAGAAAACCCAAGAATTAAAAGGTCGATTGTATCAAAGAGTTAATTCGAGGACCTACTGGACCTAATCTAGGATTCAATACACTAGTACTCTGGTACAATGCGGTCTATTCAATTATTCACTGTGGACACCCATGGTTTCCAATCCCAACAAATATGGAGAGGTTGAATGTTATCAGCGAAGTGACCAACAAAAAATCGCACAATGATCTCTTTATCTATGCCCACGCTGCATGACCTGTGAAAGGAAACTAAACAACTGATGTGAAGATGGTGTGAGGTTGTGTTGATATTAAAAACACACATAACATATATAATATGAAAATTCTCACAGTGGTCTCTGTGATAACATGAGATAGGGATATAGCGACTTCACATGCCCGCTGGGACCTGATACGAGTCTCCTATCGTGACTACATGGATACCTTGGTTGCATGAAAATAAATCATATTAATGGAAGGTGATATAGATGTATATATCATCCATCGATTGAAGATATTGTATCGGTCATGTATGAAGGTCAAGTCAGTCGAGAAATGAGAGAATTAGGGTTTCAAAATGATACAAAAAAAAAATTCAGTGGAGGGTTTGAATGTGAATTTTGACCAGCTTTTTATTAATGGCAGAACCTACATAGACCACTAGATGTCAATGTCGTAGGCTAAAGTTCTATGAAATGAATATTTTTTCTAGGGGATATTTTCCCGAAATTCGGCAAGAAATTGTTGGATTCGTAGATTTAAGTGATTATTTCTATAAAATCCGAGTGCCCTGGGAGTTTTTCAGCATGTTGAATCCATTTCTGCATTCAAAAATGGATTCTGAACAACAAAAAATAGTGTTTCGTGTAAATTTATATCGTTAGGTTCCGAAGAAAAAAGTCATTTCGTAGAACAACTAGACAACACCGATGTCAATTAGTAGTGTGAGGGTCGGGTGAGAGGTACCATGGTGAGAAAGTAATTTGACAGTGCTTTGGTGAGAAATTGTATTCACTGGTGAACAATTTGAATGAGTAGAATGAGAGATATGGATAGATATGAGATACAGAGAAATACCAGTAGCATGAGAGTGTCAAGAAGATTTTTGGCCTCTAGAAATCAAGGTGATTGCATCTTCGACAAAACCATGCAAAGAAAGAAAGAGGTGTCAAGCATGCAAAGAAATGGAGAGAAGGAAACCCTAACACATAATAAAATGAATAGGTATGAAAGACCTCAGGGAGACAGAGAAGAATGTTTATGTATGCAGGAGACAAACTCGTAGGCAGAGGGTCAGACTACAAACATGAGGCATCTTTTGTACCCTAGGGGAAAGGAAACACCAGGAGAAATTATGGAGTTAGTGATGGCTCTAATACCACTGGCTAGGGATGGAAGAAAAGATAACTCTGCACTTTATTTGTTTGGCATTAAGATAATAGGTTCATATATAAAAAATAAGTGACTATTGGTCTTCCCCAATGGGTGACCCTTCCTATCATCTACAACTCTTCATATGTACCATCTTAAACCCATATCTATCAAAATCCATCAAATACAATTTATTAAGGTATACATTTTTTTTATTATTATTTCATTCAATGTTAAGTTTTACACAGTGAGTGTAATTGTTTTTTTTAATTGATCCAACTTTATTTTTATTATTGTTATTTTTTTAATTGAGTGGAATTTGATTTTTTTTAATCTAGTGTTATCTAACATAACATAATGCATCAACATATCCCACATACTGGGTTGTAGAGCACCTTGCAACATCTCCCACATATTGGGTTGTAGAGCACCTTGCAACATCCTGACTAATTTGTGGTTATGATGATTCAAGTTTGAAGGTGATTTGGACAAAAGAAGATCTACTTCAAGTTATGTCTTTACTCTTGCAAGAGTCACATGCATGCGAGGAAATTTTGTTAAAGGGTCTATTGGGTGATTTTGGAGGCTATCAATCTAGCTTATGATAGTAAAACCAAGCATATTTTACTTAAACACCATTTTGTAAGACAAGTTATTAATGAAGGTAGAGTAGCTATTAATAAATTCCATTGTGTAGACGTGATCACATAACCAGTATAGTTAAAAAAATCACATTAGTGTTCGGCTTCTCTTGGATTGTAAAAAATGTGATGAATCGGCTTGGGAAAGGTATCAAGTAAATTGTTATCAAAGTGGAGATTATGGGATTGGGAAAGATATCAGGTAAGTTATTGTTAAGATGGAGATTTTGGGTAAGGTATCAGGTAAATTTTTGTCAAGGTGGAGATTATGGTCTTGGGCAAGGAATCTAGTAAATTATTGTCAAGGTGGAGATTTTTGGAATTGTGACAATAATCAAAACTAATGAACAGATGTGATTCATGTAATGGTGGCAGTTCTTTAACCAATGGTAGTTCATGTAACAGTGGAAGTAATGTTGAAGATGGTATATATTTGTATAGCCCTAAGAGGCATATGGAAAGTTTTGTAAGCTTGTTGTGGGAAGATTGTAATATTTACCTTTGAGCAATAAGAATATGGATATCATACCTTGTGGATGTTTCCTTCACATATTGTCATGGTTTTACCACTTAAATTTGTCTCATGTTAAATGATTTCTATTATATTCTTTTACATTTTCTTTTATCTTATTCACAATAATTTTCTTCTACAATTTATATTTTATGTGGGATCAAGTTTTCAACAATATGCACAAGATATTAAATGTGAGCACATTATACAACACATGTATAAAAAGAATTATTTATGTCATAAAAACAATTTCAAAATGAAATATTTCATGTTTTATTTAAACTAGTTCATATAAGTCATACAATGTATAGTAGGCTTGGTGTTATCAAGCCTATTTAAACATAATGTAATGTTGGACTACTGAGAGGGGGGGTGAATCAGTAATAGAGAAATCTAATTATTTTTAACTATACAATGCAAGTGTTATATCAATGTAGCATTGTCATCCAATATTTGCAGAGTAAATAAACAATGAACAAATGAACAATCATACACATACATAGTACACCGGTGTTTTTACATGGAAACCCAAAGCAGGATAAAGCCACGGAATGTTTTTTCTTATATGTCTTGAAGAATTACATTCATTGGAAGAACCAACTTCCTTTGTTTTCCA
>JZKD02S1461578.1:688967-704993 GCA_000966675.3 Picea glauca
TTCTTATATGTCTTGAAGAATTACATTCATTGGAAGAACCAACTTCCTTTGTTTTCCAGCTGCAACTAGAAGGAGGCTCCAACCCCCTAGTTTCTCAGGCTACAAACTGAGGGAAGCTCAAACTCCCAAATTCTCTAGCTACAACCAAAAAGAGGCTACAACCCCCTATATTCTTCGACTACAACTGAAAGGTGGCTACAACCACCTGTCCTTGCCCCATCCAACCGCCCTGACGTATAAGTAGAATGATGGAACCACTATCACACTATCACTATGAGATATACTGTTGTAAACATGTACCAATAAAACTGCACCAAACAACATGTACCAATAACCTGAACCATGTATCAACCATGCATCAACCTGTACCTCAACTTGTAATCAACATGTACCATAAATAAGTGCATCAACCATGAACCAACTTGTACCAAAAAACCTGTAATCAACTTGTATCATAAAAAAGTGCATCAATTATGTACCAACCTGTACCTCAACCTGCAAACCTTCCTTAACTTTAAAAACAAGAGACTAGCATTTTATTCAAACTTTACTTTAGTCTCACATGACTAGTTTTGGATTAGTCAACAACCCTAACTTGAAATAATCATAACTATGTACCTATAATGAAAAAAAAATTGAAAATACTACACAATGTTCTTCAGTGTGTTTTATGCAATTCCTCCAGGTGTCACTACTTGGAACCTCTCAGAAAAGGAGTTATAGCAAAAATGGCATACCTTGTTGAATTCTGGTTTATTCTAGAGAGCAAAATTGTAGAGTGTGCCCCGCACAGAATATTTGTTGTATGGATCTGAAAAATTTACAAAAAATACTACAGAATGTACTCTAACCAACACATTTTGTCTTACTGAATTTGTATCTGTTATGAAGAAGTTATGACATTTTTACCCGAAACACATGTTTTAGACTAGTTTTAGGACTAGCCACAAACCCTATTTTCCACGGAGTGTACCTCCAAAAATACAACGACCCACAAGCTGAAATTCGTACCGCAACTACTTGGATATGTTTTCTCAATGGCCTCCCAATTTCACAGTTTGAATCATTCTAGAAAAAACGTTTTTGTGAAAATGGTGAGATGGCATGTAAATAAGATACCTTAGAAAGAATCAACAAAAGAATTTATCCTCCCTTGAATTTCGGCCTTCTTTACTTCACCTTCCCTCTGAAATTCAGCTTAGATATCCTTTGGTTACCTCAGTCACCTATAGATATTCAATATGCTCAAGTGTGATTAAAATGAGAGAGCCTTGCCTCTTATTTATACTCTCCAAGTAACTTCCTTAGAAGCATCTTCTAGACCACTTTGTCCACATAGTCATCTATGTCCAACTTTGCCCAAATTTCCACTTGTCCATGTATCCAATAGCCACTTGACCACTTAACCTATTTTCCTCATTTTAGGGTTAACCTTCTTATAACCACTTTCCATAATTAAAAAGTTCTCCATTTACTTTATTATTTAAATAATCTTCCTTGAGTTTGTCACTTCACTTTATTATTTAAATAATCCTCTTTGATTTTGTCACTTCACTTTATTATTTAAATAATCCTCTTTGACTTTGTCACTTCACTTTATTATTTAAATCATTTCTTCTTTTTCAATCACTTTGACTTCTTTGACCTTTTGGGGTTTCAATCCAATCATATGAGGATCCTTCAACTTCGTAAGGCCATAACTCTCAAACCGTGAGGAGTTATGTGATGTTCCACATACAACGAAAATGGCATGACATGTACTATCCATATAGAATAGTCTTACCTGCAAATATATCAAAACTCAAACCATTATACATCAAACAAACTTTGTTCCATTACTCAAACCTTTGTGCTACCAGACTTTCTTCAAGGGTTGACATCAATGACAACCAACCCAATTAGTCAACATGTAAGTGCAAGTATAACTTTTTTTAGGCATATTGTGAAAGTCTTATTGCTCTTTTGAGGCCATGAACTTTATGTATACACAAAAAATTAAATATCCATATTTGAATTTATTTTTTTAGGTTAGTCAACAAGTGTCTTTTGGAAAAAATGCTTGGATATGGTATTGCATTGACAAGAGGCATTTAGAAAAATATTTTAATATCCACCTTAAGTAAAATAATATCATATCAACTTTATATATATATATAGAAGGATTTGATGCCTGATAGATCCATAGTTAATATGGATCTATACTAGTTCATACAAACTATGTATGCATATAACGTGTTTGACAAAGCAAAATATGAAGTTTTACAATTACTATAAGTATGATGTTAATAGGAAGATTATTATGTTTAAATAAAAGGTAGATATTTTTAAAATAAATATTATAATCATGATGAGAAGGTTAACTTTTATTGAACTTAAATTTGTTTATAGGATTTTAAGAAAGGTAAGGAAATTACTTGGGTTTTTAAGAAAAACATTCCTAAATAATCGTAGATTTGGTGAGTGAAAAGGTTAGTAAAGTCCCTTTTGTAACATACTTTTGATCTTCTAATTTAGAGTTGATCACCTCTTTATAGTATGTTAATTGTATCTTATATATTGTAACATACTTTTGATCTTCTAAATTAGATTTGATCACCTCCTTATAGTATGTTAATTGTCTCTTATCCTCTAATTATTTATGGCATCACAATTTCTCCTTAAATTTAGATGCAAGTGAAAAGTGACCTCTTCCTCTCTATCGAATGATTTGGATAAGTCTTGACATCTTGTTATATACCTAATATCTGAATAATGAATGACATACAAGAAATCCACACTTTATTAATATGAAAACCTATAACATCTTCTATTCACGTGCATATTCATTTTCCTCTTCCAGGGGGCAACCTCTTAATCAGCTAAGATCCAAACACAATATACTTTCATCGTACTTCGTTACATTGCTTACACTTCTTTATATAATACTATCTACCTCCTAAGAACATTCTAGAGAAGAAATGTTCTAGTAGGTGGAACCTTCTACTAATCCTTCTTACAATACTTTATTTTCACACTACTACATAGGCCTTATTTACTAATGACGGCCTTCATTACATATATTCAATAAGCCTAACTACCATACATAGTGGGTATTATTTCATACCAACTTTCCATATTAAACCTAGATCCATCAACCATCCAAAGGGATCTAATTCATTAAGGTGTACATTTTTATATTATTATTACATTTCATGTTAAGTTTTACGGTGTAATTGTTTTTTTTTTAATTGGGCCGACTTTAATTTTATTATTGTTAATTTTTTTTAATTGAGTGCACTTTAATTTTTTTTAATGTATCTTTATTTAACATAACATAACACCTCAATCTCTCCCACATACACATCCCGACTAGTTTGTGGTTATGATGATTCAAGTTTTACAAGTGACTTGGACCAAAGGAGATCTACTTCGCACGAGTCACATGAATGCAAGGAGGCAATTTGGTTAAAGGTTGTATTGGGTGACTTTCGAGGTTATCAATCTAGCTTATCATGATACAAGTATTTTGTAGATAAATATCATTTTGTAAGACAAGTTATTGATGAAGGTGGAGTAGCTATTAAGAAATTCCATTGTGCAAATGTGTGTATTGTTAGAGAAGCCACAATGGTGTTTGCTTTCTCTTGGCTTGTAAAAAATTTGATGAGTGGGATTTGACAAGGTATTAGGTAAATCGTTGTCAAGGTGGAGATTATGAGCTTCGGCAAGGTATTAAGTAAATTGTTGTCAAGGTGGAGATTATGGGCTTGGGAAATGTATTAGGTAAATTGTTGGCAAGGTGGAGATTGTTGGAATTGTGAAAACAATCAAAACCAGTGAGTAATAAGAATACAAATACCTTACCTCATGGATGTTTCCTTCACATATTGTTAGGTTTTTACTACATAAATGTGTGTCATGTATTTTAAGACAATGTTTATTACAACATTGAAAAATCGATTCACTTTAATCTTAAAACTTTTGAACATCAAAACATTTACATATAATTTTTAAAATGCATATGAAATTTTAATAAATATATAAAAATGTCTTATGATGTGTTGCCTAAATTATACATTCTATTTTTGGTGCTTTTATGAGCATATTTTCAATTATTTTTTGTTGGAAATATTAATTACAAGTCAGTGAGATTTATGACTACGTTGATTTTTCAGTAAGTCAATCAGTCAGAATGTTAGTCGGTCAAACTATCAGTCAGTCTACAAATAAAAAGTCGCACATTTATGCAATCTTAGTATTAGTTAGTCAGCAAGTAGGGGAGTTATTAAATGGATCTGATCTTTATCTTTCTCTAGTTCTAATAAGTAGATAGAAGTCAGTCGAATTTGTTGTTGTATTAATTGTTGAGTTATTTTTTACTTCTGTAAGAAGTCTCAGTTGTAGTCTATATATGTTTGAGTCTGTAGACAGTCGACATACACACATGTAGAGAGAGGTAGAGAGAACAAATTCGTGATGAAGAAAACATCAGCAGCTAAGGAGTCTGAGAGCACAAGCTCTATGTCTGTAAAGTTAGCAGAAGTTGTTGGAGCTGAAGCTCATCACAATTATCATATTTTTTATTAGTGCGCAACGTCAAATTTCTCAATATATTTCAAGTATTTTGTGTGTTGATACTTTCATCTGTAATTTTAGATCTTATGTTATTTTTTTGAGTTTATTTTGTTGAGTATCATAGAGTGAAGAAATTACTTTAAGTGTTTTATCACAGTGCGTAGTAAATCATGCAGTATGTGCACTACGCGGTAAGTTCTAAGAGTTTTGTCACTAATTTATTTGGCACACAGTATTTGTCACTGTGTTGCGCACAATTTCCCTGCATGCTCTAGATCTGAGGTCTTGTATCAAAGTAGGTTGATCATAACAAGTTTAAGAGTAACAACTCTATTGAAAGGTGAAATATGGCTTCTACCTCAAATTTGCAACATCCCACTTTTACAGGCAAGAATTATGAGTTATGGTCTTTGATCATCAAGGCATTTTTCTGAGGTCAATATGTATGGGAAATAGTCGAGAATGGCTATGTATAACCATCATATCGAGCAACATATAATGCACTCACACAAGCTGATAAGGATTTCTTGAAAGATCAAAGGAATAAGGATGGAAAGGTGATGTCTTACATACATCAAGCCATGCATCAGAGCATAATCCCAAGAGTTGCATCAACAAAGCAAGCTAAGGAGGCATGGGACATATTACAAACCTATTATCAAGGTATGGACAAATTCAAGACTTCAAAACTACAAATTCTTAGAAGATATTTTGAAACTGTGTCAATGAAAGATAAATATTCAATAGATTCCTTTTATACTCATTTCATTGGCCTGATAAATCAGATTAAGTCCCATGGTGAAACCATAGAAGACATAAAAAAAAATTAAAAGGTACTTAGGAGTCTTCCTCATAAATCTAATACCCTTGTTGTGACTCTAGAAGAGAGAAAATATATGAGTCAGTTTAGACTAGAGGAACTGCAAGCTTCCCTCATTAATCATGAACACAGATTGAATAGGTCAAGTATGTCATTAGAGAATGCATTTTCCTCACAATCATCTATAAGTCATGGAAAGGAAGGGGGAGAGCTAACTTTAGAAGCAGAGGAAGAAGTTTTGTCAAAGGTGGATGTGGCAGCAGTCCTGGAAATACTAGTGGAAGAGGTCAAAACCCAAATACCAATCAACCAAGTAGTCAGAGAACTGAAAAATCAAAAATCCAGTGTCATTACTGTAAAAGTTATGGAAATTATACATATGAGTGTAGGAAGAGATAGTATAATTAGAACAAGCAAGGACAAGATCAATCACACAACACAAATAGTCCCTCAAATCCTATGTTTATGGCGTGCATTGAAACAATTCCTATAGTTTCCCTAGTTGAATGCAATGTTGCTCAAGCAAGTCTTTGTGACATATGGTATTTAGATTCAGGTTGCAATAACCACATGACATGAAACATAGAATTGTTTTCTAGTTTGGATAAGTCAATCCAAACCAAGGTTACACTTGGAACAGACATCCAAGTCACTATCTTAGGGAAAGGAAGTATAAACATTTTAACTAAACAAGGAGAACAAAAAATTATGTCTAATGTTTATTATGTTTCTAGTCTGAAGCATAATCTGATGAGCATAGGACAATTATTACAGAAGGGATACAGAATCTACATGGAAGATAATCATTGTGTGATTATGGACAGATATCCAAGCATTCAACTTATTGCAAGAATTCAAATGACAAGTAACAGAATGTTTCCATTGACATTGAAGCCATCCAAGAAGAGGAATACATCACTAGTTGTTGGTAAAGAAAAATATGTTCAGTTAGACACTGCATTTATAGTAGAAAGTGCACGCAGTTCCAATGAAGAAAATAGTGTGTGAAGTATCAAGAAAGGAGAAAATGGCACAGAGATGAAGGAAACATTCCAATCTGAAGTACATAATGATTACTGGCTATGGAATTTCAGATTTGGATATTTTAACTTTGAAGGTATGAAGTTGCTACACACAAAGGATATGGTAAAAGGTTTGTCATTGATTGAAAAAACAAAAAGGGTATGTGAAGGCTGCATATTTGGAAAGCAACACAGAGAATCATTTCCAGTTGGAAAGTATTACAGAGCAAAATCTCCATTGGAAATCATACATTTAGACAATTATGGACTAATGCAAACACCATACATAGGAGAAAGTACTTATTTTATGACATTTATTGATGATTTCTCAAGAAAGGCATGGACTTGTTTTTTAAAACATAAATATGATGCATTGGGTTGTTTTCAACAGTTTAAATCACTTATGGAGAAGTAGAGTGGTTATTACATCAAGTGTCTAAGAAGTGATAGAGGAGGAGAATACATATCAACATAATTCAGAACTTTTGCAAAGTTCATGGCATCTACAAGAAATTTACTGCACGGTATACACCACAACATAATGGTGTCGCAGAAAGAAAGAGCAGGACCATCATGGAAATGGTGTGCAGTATGTTGGAAGCCAAACATTTGAAAAATGAGTATTGGGTTGAGGCAGTAGCAACTGCAGTATACATTATGAATAGATGTCTAACAAAGAGTGTGAAGAACAGAGTTCCTCAAGAAGCTTATACAGGTATGAAGCACAATGTGGTGCACTTAAAATTTTTTGGTTGTGTCGCATACAAACATGTTTCAGATGAGATGAGAAAGAAGCTAGACAACAAAGGACAAAAATGTATATTTGTTGGGTATTCTGAAAAAACAAAAGGATACAAGTGGTATGACCATGTCACAAGAAAGGTCATAATCAGTCACAATGTTCAGTTTGTGGAGAATGAAGCATGGGATGGAAGCATAGAAAAGACAGTCATAATTATTAATGTTATGGAGCATGATGATACAGAAGAAGAAGTGGTTTAAACACCATGTACAAGTCAGTGCGCAGTCCCTTCTACACCTAGCACTACGACCCAAATCACAACACAAACTACTCTAGTGAGATCAATAGGGGCACAGTTTACACCTAGAGCGCAGAAAACTCCAAAAAGCAGTCCAAGTAGTTCTACATCTCCAAATCCAACATTAGCAAGTTTGTTACCAAGGATGACAAGAAGTCTTCACAGCATATATAATGAGGACACAACAAATTCATTTTTTGTTTTTGCTTTGTTTTCACAAATAGAGGATGCATTAAATTTTAAAGAAGTTGTCAAAGATGATGTATGGGCTTAAGCCATGGATGAAGAGATCAGATGCATAGAGAACAATCAGACATGGAAATTGGTAGATGTACCTGAACACAAGGATGTGATAAGTCTCAAATGGATTTATAAAACCATGCAAGACGCAGAAGGAAATGTGCAGAAGCACAAGGCAAGATTAGTTGCAAGAGGTTTTACACAGTAACCTAGAATTGATTTCAATGAAACTTTTTCCCCAATTGTGCACATGGACACAGCCAGAACTATGTTAGTCATTGTCATGCAAAACAGATGGACAGTTTACCAAATGGATGTAAAGGCGGCATTTTTTAATGGACACTTAGAAGAAGAAGTGTATGTGGAACAACCACAAGGCTATGAGGTTCTAGGACAAGAGAACAAAGTGTACAGATTTAAGAAAGCATTGTATGGATTAAAGCAAGCTCTCAGAGCTTGGTACAGTCACATAGATTCCTACCTCACACAGAATGGATTTCAAAGAAGTGAATGTGAGCCAACATTGTACATCAAAGAAAATCAACAAGGTAATATGCTAATTGTTTTCTTATATGTAGATGATTTGATATTTACAGGTGATTTTGGCATGAAATATGAGTTTGAAATGACTGATTTAGGGCTTATGAGATATTTTTTTGATATTGAAGTTCACCAGTCCAAAACTGGTATAGTTATCTCACAATATAAGTATGTGCATGAAATCTTGAAAAGATTCGATATAATAAATTCCAAAGCAGCCCCAACACTTGTCATAACAGGATTGAAGTTAAGTAAGGAAGATAAAGGGTCCAAAGTGGATCCCACACTGTTTAAAAGACTGGTAGGCAGTCTTATGTATTTAACAACAATAAGGCATGATATTATGTATGGAGTGAGCTTGATTTCAAGGTCATGGAAACTCCAAAAGAATCAAATTGGAAGGTAGGAAAGAGAATTTTGAGATATGTGAAAGGAACAAAAGGTTTTGGCATTATGTATTTCTTCTTCAAAAGATTTCATACTTATTGGATACATTGACAGTGATTGTGGAGGCAACATAGATGACAAGAAAAGTACCTTTGGGTACACATTTCATTTTGGAACAGGTATGATATCATGAGCATCAAGGAAGCAACCCATTGTGACTCTTTCTTCAGCAGAATCAGAGTACGTCGCAACTTGTCAAGCAGTTTGGATGAGAAAAATGTTAAAATATTTGTTGCAAGAACAACAAGAACCAACAACAGTATTTTGTGACAACAATTCAGCCATCATGTTATCAAAGAATCATGTGTTTCACAAGAAAACCAAGCATATTGATTCAAGAAATCATTTTATCAGATAATTGGTGAATAACAAAGAGATATATTTAGAGTTTTACAGGTCAAAAGAACAAGTCGTAGATATTTTCACAAAAGCTTTAGCAACAGATGCATTTCAACATTTGCGCAGTAACAGATGAATGACAGTAAAGTGTCAATTCAATTTGTGATGCAATTTTTTTGTAATCCCACCTACTTATAATTAAGGGGGAGTGTTGGAAATAGTAATTATAAGTTGGTGAACTTTACAAATCTGTCGATTTGTCAGTCAGTCAGACAGACACGTTGTCGGTCAATCTACAAATACAAAGTCGCACGTTTACGTAAGCTTAGTCTTAGTTAGTTGGCAAGCATGGGAGTTATTAAATGGAGCCGATCTTTATCTTTCTCAAGTTATGATAAGTAGATAGAAGTCGGTCGAATTTATTGTTGTATTAATCGTTGAATCGGTTTTTACTTCTATAAGAAGTCTCAGTCGTAGTTTATATATATCTGAGTCTGTAGACAATTGACATACACACATGTAGAGAGAGGTAGAGAGAGCAGAGTTGCGAAGAAGAAAACAACAACAACTAAGGAGTTGAAGAACTCTTAGAGCACAAACTATGTGTGTGTAAAGTTAGCAGAAGTTGTTGGAGTTGAAGCTCGTCACAATTATCATATTTGTATTAGCGTGCAGTGCTGAATTTCTCAATATATTTCAAGTATTTTGTGTGTTGATAATTTCATATGTAATTTTAGAGCTTTTGTTGTGTTTCTGAGTTTATTGTGTTAAGGAATAGCACAGAGTGAAGAAATTACTTCAAGTGTTTTATCACAGCGTGCAGTAAATCGTGCAATTTGTGCACTGCGCAGTAAGTTTTAAGAGTTTTGTGGCATGGTATTTTGTCTCAAAATTCTGTTAAAAATTGTTGAAACTTCAAATTTGAGTAATTAAATCTGTATAATTCTAGTTTTCACCATCTCATTCCCTTGATTACAATGAAAACGTTATGAACATCAGCCTAATACTTTTTTAATACATAACTCATTTCAAAAATATTAAATATAAATGTCCCTTTATATAATATATAAAGGGATTATGATATTAATACCTTTTGTAATACGTAACTAATTTCTAAATTATTATCATCTCATATTAATCCAAGATGGGCCCTTAAAAAAATATTAGGGATAACTGGAGTCAATGGAGACAAACTCCAATTAAAAGATTTATTTCTTGGAAACGTATACATACAAACATTCTTTTACACCTTGCCTCTCGGACTAGATAGGGATGAAATATATGTTTAATTCACGGGTGTTGATTGGTTCTCGGATTGGATATGGATGAAATATAAATGTTTAATTCAGGAGTGTTGACTGGTTCTCCTCTCTTCTGTATGATAGCTTAGCAATAAGCATCATGCTCGTCACATATTGGCGTTTACTTAACCAATCTAACATTCAAAATCGTGTCAATTCCACCAACTACCCATAATTGACAAAGTCATGTTTGCCTGGATTTCAATCATCCAGTAAGAAGTGTTCTATGTAAGCCTGCTTGTGAAAATGGATTATAATACCAGAGTCCAGTATGGGTTATCTTTAGTCCAGTAGTTCAGATGGAGTAAGCGATTTTGCATTAATTTACTTCTAATCCTAAAACGCTTCATATCGGGTTTGTTGCAGAGGAGAGGAGATGGCTCGTTTCAGCAATAACATTATTGGGTTCGTCAATGCCATTACGTTCCTTCTGTCGATTGCCATCCTGGCAGGGGGGATATGGTTGAGCACAAAGGGAGACTCAGTCTGCGAGAAGTTCCTTCAATGGCCTGTTATAGGCATAGGCGCGTTCCTCACGGTGTTGTCCATAGCGGGATTCGTGGGCTCATGCTGCAGGGTCTCATGGGTACTGTGTGTGTATCTGTTCTTCATGTTTTTAATCATAATCCTGATGTTCTGCATCACGGTATTTGCCTTCGTGGTGACCAACAAGGGGGCGGGGCAGGTGGTGTCGAATCGGGGATACAAAGAATACCGGCTGGGCGACTATTCCAACTGGCTGCAGAAGCGCGTTAACAATTCCGGCAACTGGAAGAAGATCGAGAGCTGTATTCAAGATGCCAAGATCTGCAAGAGCCTCGCGGATCACAGCATAAACGAGCGCGCACAAGAGTTTTATAGCAAYAATTTATCTCCTATTGAGGTACGTCTTTTCTCCTTCTGGTTTCAATTGATTTTCAATTCTGTGMACCAAGAGATATAAAATTATTGGAGGTAACAATCTCAATAKTCTCCACACACAWATCTAYTTTCACCCCAAAAWATCTATTAAGCCGAGGTATTAATRCCAGATTTACTGTTTTCCACTCGGGCCATAAGATTACTTGGCTTCTCTCCGTACAATTAAATACTAATAAGCTAATAGAATGAGGCACATTATTGATGATAATCCATACGTTGATAACAGTTGGAATATATCTATGTTTAGAGAAATTTAGGGTTTTGTAACGTGAGATGATTCGGCTCTAGAGTTTTCCTATATCAATCTAGGTTCGATTTCCTACCTTTACAAATATTAGGTTTTCAATTAATGGTTTTCTTTAAAATCCGAAACATGTGTTAAACGCACGCACAGTTTCGTTGACTCCGAAATAGATACAGATAAATTTGTAAACTGAATTGGGGAGAGAGAAATTAAGAAAGGGGTTCGGAATTTTTGTCGGAATTGAAGCATTGGGATTTGTGTTTTGTGTGCAGTCGGGATGTTGCAAGCCGCCTACGTCTTGCGGTTTCACGTTTGTCAATGCCACCGTGTGGGCTGTTAATGCGTCATCATCTGCAAACAATACGAGTCCCGATTGTGGGCTTTGGAGCAACGATCAGGACCAGCTTTGCTATGGCTGTAGCTCATGCAAAGCGGGTGTTTTGGCATCGTGGAAGCGCAATTGGAAGAAGGTGGCCATTGTTCTTATAGTAGTGCTCGTTGCCCTTATTGTTGTCTACTCCGTTGCTTGTTGCGCGTGGAGAAACATCAGGCGAGATGACGGTTATCATGGCCATAATCATAACCGTTTGAAAACAAGTAATCCCAGGTTTTCCCACTGAGGGAAGATCTGTAAGTGAAGTTAGAGACTTCCCTGTATTTTTTACATCACTGTAGTTATTTATGTATTTTATGGTAAGCTGTATTGCCACTATTTACTGCTATTCAGAGATTTGATTTATTGTTGCTACTTATTGTCATGAATATATGGATTCTTATTATGAATATATGGATTCTTGATTGACACTTGTTATTTAGGAACTATATTGACAACAAAAGGATGGTTTTTCTGCATCTTTTTGTAGACATTTTCAATAGATGGATTAGGTGGGATATCCAATTGTTTTACGAGGAGGATCTTAAAAAATTAAAATTATTTCAAGATGTTTATTATTATTTATTATTGAGTGGAAAAAGGTTTTCTATAGTATGATGGAGATGTGTAATTTTTTTAGTATTAAACATAAAGTTGGCATGTAAAAAAGAATATTAATAATAATAAAATATTTCAAAGTGAAACATAAATAAAATATTTTAATATTCACCTTAAATAATTGAAATTAAAAATTTTGTTTCCACATATATATAAAACAATTGAAATGAAAAAAAAATGTATTGTGTTAAAAGACACTTCTCCAATGAAGATTTGTAATTCCTTTGTGCTTAATATGGGGTTGACAAGTGACATTAAAAAAATATTTTAATATCCACCTTAACTAAAATAATCTTATATCAACTTTGTATATATAAAACAATTTAAAGTAAAATAAACCTTATGGTTAAAACATTTGAAAGTTAAAAAAACATTATGATTAAAACATTTGAATGGTGTGAGTATGTGGAAGATGTGCAATTCCTTCAATTCTCAACATGGAGTTGACATACTCACACATATATATCTTAAGAACTAGCCTAAATTCATCTTAACTTTGGCTCTATCATGAACTAGAGGCATCAAATTCTTCTAGATGCAAACTTAACCTGTTTGACAAAGGAAAAGATGAAGTTTTACAATTACAAGTATGATGTTAATAGGAAGATTATTATGTTTAAAGAAAAAGTAGATATTACTAACACAAATATTATAACGATGATGAGAACGTTAACCTTTTAATGATCTTCTAAATTAGAGTTGATCACCTCTTTAAAGTATGTTAATTGTCTCTTATCTATTGTAGTATGTTAATTGTCTTTTAATGTTTAATTCTTCATGGCATCACAATTTCTCCTTAAATTTAGATGCAAGTGCAAAGTGGTCTCTTCCTATATATCTAATGATTTAGCTAAGTCTTGACATCTTGTTATAAATCTAAGATCTAATGACATACAAGAAATACACACTTTATTAATATGAAAACCTACAACACATTCTATTCACTTACCTATTCATTTTCCTCTGCCAAAGGGAAACCTCTTAATGAGCTAAGCTCCAAGAACAGTATACTTCCACCATCCTTCATTACATTGTTTAAACACTTCTTTATATAATATTATCTACCTCCTAAGAACATTCTAGAGAATAAACCTTCTAGTAGGTTGAACTTTCTACTAAGCCTTCTTACAATACTTTGCATTTACACTACTACATAGACCTTGTTTACTAATGATGGTCTCCATTACATATATTCAATAAGCCTAACTACCATACATAGTGGGTCTTATTTAATACCAATTATCCATCTTAAACCGGGATCTATCAACCATCCAAAGGGATCCAATCTCTTAAGGTGTACATATGATGATTCACGTTTTACAAGTGATTTGGACAAAAGGATCTAGTTAAGGTTATGTATTTACTCTTGTAGGAGTCACATGCATGCAAGGAGGCAATTTGGTTAAAGGTTCTATCGGTGACTTTGGGGGTGACTTTGGAGGCTATCAATCGAGCTTAATCATAGTAAGACCAAGCATTTTGTAGATAAATACCATTTTGTAAGACAAGTTATTGATGAAAGTGGAGTAGCTATAAAGAAATTCCATTGTGCTCCATTGTGCAAATGTGTAGTGTTAGAGAAGCAGCAAAGCAAAGTGGTGCTTGGCTTCTCTTGGATTGTAAAAAAGGTGTTGAGTGGGCTTCTGCAAGGTATAGGTAAATTTTTTTCAAGGTGGAGATTATGGGCTTTGCCAAGGTATTGATATCAAGGTGGAGATTATGGGCTTGGACAAGGTATTAGGTAAATTGTTGGCAAGATGGAGATTGTTGGAATTGTGACAACAATCAAAACTAGTGAGCAATAAGAATAAGAATATTGATACCTTGCGTGGTGGATGTTTCCTTAACATATTGTCAAGGTTTTACCACATAAATTTGTGTCATGTTGAATGTTTTCTATTATCTTGTTTTAATTTTCCCTTATCTTATTGACAATTAATTTTCTACTACAATTTGTGTTTTATGTGGGCTCTAGTTTTCAACAATATGCACAAGATATTAAATATGAACACATTATACAACATGTGTAAAAAGAAGTATTTATGTCATAAAAACAATTTCAAAATGAAATCTTTCATATTTTCTTTAAACTAACTAGTTTATGTGATACAAGGTATAGTAGACTTGGTGTTATGGAGCTTCTTGCTTTTATAGTGTTTTCTAAATCAATGAACAAGAAGACTCCCATTACAATAAGAATTTCAAATAAAGAGGATAACCATACTTCTCAAACACCAAAACTAAACTCAATTGACAAATATCCATATATATATCTACATAATATTTATCAAAATTTTAAATTAATAAATTATATTAAACTTATGACATTTTCTATATAATAAATTAATTAATTAATTAAAGATTAATCAGTTTTACACATTGTAATTCCATTGTTTAAGAAAATATAAAATAATTTTTTTTTAATAATAAATTTTATTTTTTAATAATAGTTTGTAACTTAATGACTTCAAATATCGAGAGTACACAAATAAATAAGTAAAATATGGTCAATTATTTTAAGACAATTTTATTATAACATTGAAAAATCGATTCACTTTAATCTTAAAATATTTACATCTAATTTTAAATTGAAAATGCATATGAAAATTTAATAAATATATATATAAATTATATATTTTAAGCACATACTTACAACAAAAATACTATGAATATATTAATTTAATTTAATATAAATATCTCATGATTTATGTATTTGATATTTTAGCACGTATATTTGATTTTTTTAGGTTTTAAAGGGATATTTTTCTATTAATTTTGTTCAAAATAATGTTAAAAATTGTTAAAATTTTATATTTAAGTCATTGAGATTGTATAATTGGAATGACCCAGGGCTTTTCACGTTTTTCAAAATGTTGAATTTATTTTTGCATTTTAAAATGCAATTTAAACAAAAAAATATTTTTACATTTTAAAATGCAATTTAAACACAAAATAATAATAATAATAATAATGGCAAATCTAATTCAACTTATTAAAATGAAAAAATTAAAAAAAAAATTAATATTTAAAAAACACCTCTTAATTCCCGTTGTAATACATAACTAATTTCTAAAATATTAAATATAAATGTCCCGTTATATATTATACAACGAGGTTATGATATTAATACCTTTTGTAATACGTAACTAATTTCTAAATTATTATTATCTCATAAATTTAATCCAAGATGGGCCCTTAAAAAAATATTAGGGATAACTCGAGTCAATGGCGACAAATCCAATCAAAAAATTAATATATTGGAAACGGATACATACAAACAATGGTTATTTTACACTTTGCCTCTCGGATTGGATAGGGATGAAATATGTGTTTAATTCACTGGTGTTGATTGGTCTCGGATTGGATATGAATGAAATATATATGTTTAATTCAGGAGTGTTGATTAGTTCTCCTCTATTCTGTTTAATTCACTGGTGTTTATTGGTTCTCGGGTTGGATATGGATGAAATATATATGTTTAATTCAGGAGTGTTGATTGGTTCTCCTCTCTTCTGTATGATAGCTTAGCAATAAGCATCATGCTCGTCACATATTGGCGTTTACTTA
>JZKD02S1461578.1:720101-736424 GCA_000966675.3 Picea glauca
CAAGAATCAAGTCTTCAACAAAAAGAGCAAGCACATTGATATATGTTATCATTTTATTCGAGAATTGGTAAATGAAGATGTAATCACTGTAAAATTTTGTAAATCAGCAGATCAGAAAGTTGATATCTTCACAAAGCCTTTGGGCACAGAAACATTTGTATCACTCAGATATAAGCTGAGTGTTGTTAGGTTAAATGATTGTCACGCTCCAACTTAAGGGGGTGTGTTAGACGAATAAGTTGAGCAATCACTCAGTTAACTAGTTAACTTTCAGTTGTTTGGATTCATCGTTTTCATCGCTGAGTTGAGTGAATTGTTAGGCGCTTCGTTGTTTACGAAGCATTCCCTTTGCATGTAATTATTTTTATCTATTCAATAATGAGATCTGTTGTGTGTGCGTTTTTATGCAATTCTGTTCTGCGGTTCCTATTAATTTCGTTTCTTTGTTCTATCAAATCGGTTTCTATTTCCACATATTCGTTCTTCACGTTGCCCTTGTTGTTGTCTACAACGTTTCTTGTTGCACGTGGAGAAACATCCGACGAGATGATGGTTGTCATAGCCATTAGAAACGAAGTCATCCCAGGTTTTCCCACTGAGGGAAGATTTGGCCTTTGTTGTCACACATTTTATGTTGAAACAGTATAAGATCTTTTGACGAGTGAAAATAGGTCCGCACATTATTTTCACCAAGTCATTGAAGTATCTATGCAGGCTTATCTCTAGACTAGATAATCATTCAATTATAATAGCATAACATTACAGCAAATGATTAAATCACAATATGATAGAATTATGCTTACAATCCATGCATAAAGAAAGAAGAAATTATTATTGAGGTATTTGTACATAAAAAACTGTTGTTCACAACAATTTATTTTGGAAAACTACTCATGCATTATTTAGTGAAACAGTCTATATCTAAACACTAACAGTCCGTGTGAAGCCTTTAGCAACTAATCTTGCCTTGTGTTTTTCACTCCCATAACTATTGTACTTAGTCTTGTAGACCCATTTAGTACCAATCTTTTTCTTGTCACATGAAAGTTCGGTAAGCTCCCAAGTATCATTCATGTGAATAGAATCCATCTCTTATTGCATTGCTTGCACCCAAACCTCATTAGTACATGCATGTTCAAAACATGATGGTTCAAAATCAGCCTTGGAAAGTAAAACAAGCTTTATTGTCGGATTTTTTTCATGTGTTGGACTTTTACTCCTTTGATAAATGTCACTTGATCTTCTTACCTTCCTTGCAGAACTTGAATTTGATGTTGGGCTTGCACTTGAAGAATTAGATGAGGGGCTACTTGGTGGATTTGTAGCACTTGGAATTAAAATATTAGTGGGTCTCTCATTATGAATATCATCAATAATATCCCTATCCAAAACAGATTTAGACATATCATCATGGCATTTTTTATGACCATAAACTCCCCCTTCATCAAAAATAACATCTTTTGAAACAACAATGCTATTAGTGAGGGGATTATACAACCTGTAAGCCTTAATTTGTTCACTATATCGAACAAAAATGCATGACTCACTTTTTGGATCTAACTTATGTCTCTTTTGATCAACTACATGGACATAGGCTACACAACCAAAGACTCTGAAATGATTAACATTAGGCTTTTTTTCATACGAGGATTCATATGGAGTCATCATATCAAGTGCACTTGTGGGACATCCATTGAGAATATATACAGATGTAGCAAATGCATCACCCCAAAATAGAATTTCTTAATCCCTTGGTTTGTAACATACTTCTTTCCATTTCCACCACTGTACTATTTTTCCTCTCTGCTACTCCATTTTGTTGAGGTGTGTAAGCAGTGGTGAGTGGTTTTTTGATGCAATTCATATCACAATAATTCTGAAAAGCTTTTGAACAAAATTCTCCTCCACAGTCAGTCCTTAAGCGCTTGATTTTGCAACCTCTTTCATTTTCCACAAGGGCTTTAAACCTCTTGAATGTATCAAACGCTACATCCTTAGTCTTCAAAAAATAAACCCAACACTTTCATGAGTAATCATCAATAAAAAGTAATAAAATATGATGACTTACCCAAACTCTTTGTCTCCATAGAACCACAAATGTTAAAGTGAACTAAATGAAGTGGATAATGGGCTCTCCATGCATTTCCTTTTGAAAATTTCTCTCTTGCATGTTTTCCTTTAGCACATCCTTCAAAAATATCCTTTTGTTCTTGAACCTTAGACAAACCATAAACTAATTCTTTTTGACGTTAGAAGCTTCATACTATGAAAATTCAAATGTCCATACCTGAGATGCCACAACCAACTTTTTTCCTCATATGTCATATTGGAAAGATGGTTGTTATGTTCTCCAAACATCAATGGGAACATCCTATTCTTTGAAATAGGCACAACTGTAACAACCCTATTGTCTCTATTCTTATCATAAATTGTACATTGTTGATTTTCAAACACCACCTTATAATTTTTCTCACACAATTGGCCAACACTCAATAAATTATGCTTTAATTGTGGAGTGTAATAAATGTCTTTAACACTTTTCATACCTTCTTTAGTATGGACTTCCATAGCTCCTTTTGCAGAAACCTCCAATGCTTTGTCATCACCCAGCTTGATCTTGGATTTGAAACTCTCATTCATTGTAGAAAATAGCTCCTTGTTTACTAACATGTGGTTAGAACTCCCTGAATCTAAATACCAAATATCTTTAGTGCCA
This sequence comes from Picea glauca, assembly GCA_000966675.3. Classification (NCBI taxonomy): domain Eukaryota; kingdom Viridiplantae; phylum Streptophyta; class Pinopsida; order Pinales; family Pinaceae; genus Picea; species Picea glauca. Next base: position 722,818 of record JZKD02S1461578.1, read on the forward strand.
TTTTCAGATTTGTCATAAGATTAAAACAAATTGTTTGGAGAGGCCTCATCACCTTCTTGAGCATAATTAACACCTTTTTTATTATTACATTCTTTTAATCTACAATCCCTTTCAAAGTGACCATACCTTTTACAATAATAACATGGATATTTCTTTTATCAAATCTGCCTCCGCCTCTTCCTCTTGAACTACCTCTTCATCTTGGATATTTTTTATTTTGACCTCTACCTTGCTTTGGTTGCTTTTGCTGCTAGTGTTGGCATCTTCATTCTTTTTAATTTGCAATTTTGAAGAAAAAGGTTTCTGGCCACTTTCTCCAAATGAATCTATAAATATTTCTTCATGAGACATAAGAGATCCAACTAGGTGATCAGACTGAATAGTAGACAAATCCTTGTTTTGTTCAATGATTATGGCAGCATGGTTCCACCTTGGTGTTAGAGACCTCAACACATTTTTAATCACAACCTCTTTGTCCACAATTTATCCAAGAGTAGCCATCTTATTGACTACATCTTTTAATCTCACACAATAATCACTTACATTTTCAGCTTCTTGCATCTTCAAATTCTCAAATTCTCTTTTCAATGTCTGTAGCTTCACAACTTTGACTTGATCACTTCCTTGGTAAGCTTCTTGTAGAGTCTTCTAGGCATCCTCTACTGTCTTTGCACCTGCAATTCTTGGAAACAAGTGTTTTCAAGAGCAATTTGAATATGAAATAAATCTTGAGCATTCTTCTTTCGAAATTATGTCTTAGCTACTCTATCATTTGCAGTAAGAGTGGTCCAATATTCTAGCTCTCATACCCTGTTTCTACAATCTCGCATAGATCTTTCCCTATCAAAATGGTCAACATTTTGATGCACCAATAATCATAATTACTTCCATTAAATAAATTCTGGAATTGGGCAAGGAATTAGAGTTTGACATTGTAATGTACCTCAAAATTCTCATAAAAAAAAAATTCCTAGGGACATTATCCTTTAAATTTTCATAAGATGGGTGCTTACATATCCTTTGGCTTGGAGTGACCCTTGAACATATTACTTTAGCACAATAAGAAGTTTCAATGAAAAATAAAAAAGCCTTTTCCTAAACCCGTATATCATGCTATATAAATGTTGATACTTAGATTTATTTGTCCATACGCAAAGGTTGTATTTCCACTTTCCTAATTAAGGGAGTCGGCCTGGAGTGGACCTTGCACGTGTTAGAAAAACAGGACCGCGGAGCAATAAAATGAAACAAATGCAGAAACAAAACACAGAAGATACAAAATACAAGAGAGACACAGATTTACATGGTTCACCCAGTGTGGGCTACATCCACCAGAGAAATTGCCAGGTCCTTTCTTTATTATTATCCAGCAAAATGAAGGGATACAACCTACAGCAAAACCCACTGTAAGTTCCTCTTATTTCTCTCACATTCTCCTCTCTTAGAATACAATACTCGCCAACATACATAGCTGCAATACATTTCCCTCATAAAAGAGGGTTTCCTTCTAGGGCAAAAAACCCTAACATAATCTCTATCGTTAGATATGCGACCTTATGATGAACGGTCCAGATTTACAATGAAATTACAATATACTTTTACAAGGCAATTTTTGCTTCGGGGGCTTCACCCCCGAACCCCCGCTTGCCCCCAGCCAGGGGGATAGCCCCCCCGGACCCCATAGAGGGGGTACCCCCCCTCTGCACTCCCCCGCGTGGAAGAGTGTACATACTTATGGGATGTAAATACTTCATGGGGTATAAACACGGATGAAAGTAAAAGACCTCTAAATCAGGAAGATAATCAAGTTGCACAACCAACAACACGCACCATGTTATAACTCTGACATTAATTACCTAGCCTCTTACCTAGCTGAGTTGACATTAGGACTAAGGGTGAGCAACCGAGCACTTCTCTCTGATGGTAGATTTCGGTTACAATATGATTGGTGTCTTCCGCCATAACGAACAGTTCCCGACTCGTCCCGCTCAGGTCACTGCATAACTAACTAACTACCCCTCCTCGTTCTGTTGGTGTAATGAGAGGAGAACTTCAGAGAGTTGAGGTGTAACGACCGATCATGTACACTGGCAGTCATGGTTATACTATTGTTTAAACTACGTATCTTCCACATTTAAGGAAGGTAGGTGCATCTGTCAGGGGGAGTTAAGACTCTGACCAGGAATTAAATTGGCCTCTGTCTTGACGCCTCGTCCCCCTGTTCTTCCCAATCCTAATGCGCCATCCAAGCCCTAGCACATGGCTTGTACTTATGAATGGTTAAGGGTGTCGATCGTCCCTCTAGGGTTTGGCAGTCTCATTCTTGTTCTTGTGATTTCGTAGAGGAGGTTCTGTACTGAGCATTGTTGGACAAGAAAGGGTTGCCACCTCTGCGATCCACATTGGTGAAGTCAACAGCAACCTCTGTCTACCTGGTAAGACCCTTTGGAACTATCAAATCCTAATTTTAAAAAAAAAGGAAACATAGGGTTCATGAGTGTGATTAAGAGAATTTTTTTCTTTTTGTAATAGGAATCAAAGTTTATGTCATCTCTCCCGTCATTACAATGTAGACCGAGGTAGAGGTTAACTTCAAGAGTTTACTTTATTCCTCCGTGGCCATGCGCCCTCTATTTGTGTCCCGTGGATTTCTACTGACTCTTTTACTTAACTCTGAGAATGGCACTGTTTTAGAGGCCAACCTATGTAGCACTGAAAGGGTTTATTCATTCATCGCAGAGACACAAAAGGGTCTATCGTATTGTCTTCCTCTCTATTTGATGCATTCTATTTGTAGTATAGTGATGGCCTACTGGTAAATTATTTCTGGGATACTTTCCTGGCAAGTTGATTGTTCGTGTGTGTATATATATATTTATAATGTCGTTTCTCAGATTCTATCTGTTGTGTAAAGTTTCGTTTATGTAAGATTGATCTTCTTGAGTTCGCAGTATTACTTCCACTATTAACCTTTTTGCTTAAATCTATGCGTGAAAGGGGTATTATTGTATTAATGGTGGGACTTTGTTTTGTTACAAGGTACCCACCAGAAGTTCCAGGCATCACTCTCCCCAGCCAGGGTCACGATTACAAACCGAGCACGACCACTGGAGGTCATGGTGTTTTTAAGTTAAGTAGTCTGGCATCCCTGGGGACCTCAACTATTTGTTTTTTATAAATTGAAGTTTAATATTTTTCTAACATTTTCCTGTGATGGCCGAGTGAAAGGGTGTTCGCTCCTCAATGCAGGTATCGACTTCTGTTCAACATGACAAAGGTACTCGGGTTCCATAAAAATGGCTCTCAAATTGCTCCTTGAAAATAATAAGCATGGAGGTCATGATTATGTTCGTAGTGTTTTGCTGTGATGACTATTTTGGGAAAAGCTTATCTTCGGTGCTCTATACATTACCCATGTGATTCAATGTATTCGGAACAATTTACTAGTCATACTGGCCATTATTGCTAGATCTTGTTGATGACAACCTGTGTAGTCTTCTGTTATCGAAACTGTCTAATTGGACTTTTCTTGGAAAACTTTCTGACAAAGTATGAAGCAATTGTTTGCTAGTTGTTCTATAATGGAAAATGCCATTGTCCTAAATTTCTTGTATTCTGTTTCACTCCCCTATGTTTTAACCCCTTGATTGAAATTTACAGAATGGAAATAAAAGCATATTTTTAGTGTTGTCTGCTCATTGTTAAATATTCGGTTTTGTTTAAAGTTTGAACATATATGAGCATGTAATAGTTATGTTCATGCACTGACACATGTTCGATTCTTTTCTAAGTTTGAAATATAGAAATATGCGTATATAACTCTGTTCGTACATTGTTACCTAGTCGACTATGTTTAAGATTTTTAAACCTAGATATATGTATTCGCTCTGTTCTTGTTTATCCAACTCTGTTTAAGGTTTGGAAAACATATATATATATATATTCACTCTGTTCGTTCATTGATATACATACTCGATTCTATTTTCAAATTTTCGAAACATATATATATATATATATATATATATATATATATATACACTATGTTTGTTCATTGATATTCATACCCGATTCTATTTAAAGTTTGGAATCGTATGTATGCAAATATTACTTCTATTCGTTCACTGTTAGGTATTCGATTCTATACATTCTTTTGAAATAGAAATGACATCCCAGAATGATGCAGGAGCATCACCAATGTCAAGCAAGCGTGGGGCAAGCGCCAACGCATTTTGGGGCACATGATGAATTGTTTAAAAACTTTTGAAGATGAATGCACCAAACGTAAATGTAATAGTTAAGGAGAGGCATACTTATAGATTGTAATCATACCTTGAGAGACCCGCTCTCGTCTGAAGGACTAAGAAGGCATTTATGTTAGTTAATGTTAGTAGGTATCTTTGAATTCTCATATTTGACAGTTTTAGGAGTGGAGGGAAACAGATATAGACACCCTCATTGTATTATTGTATGATAGTGAAAAACATTACCAAGAGAAGAGCATACAGAGTTGGAACAGAGAAACTGTGTTTGAAAAACACCCATGTACAGAGATTTGAGTTAATAGAAGAAGTCTTAATTTAGATTCATGGCGTTGTATTTGTTTCTTGTATGTGTATGTTGAATGGTATGTTCATGGTTTTACTCTTTCTGTTATACATTTGTTTTCTATGTTGTGTATGAATGATTTCAGGATTATGTTTGAAGCTTGAGAGATAAAGAGTTAGGAAATGAGTTTCAATTGTTTCTCTATCTGAGTGAGATTTCTTGCAAGGAGTGCAGTTGAATTTTCTGCAAGGAGTGTGTTGACAAAGGGTTCAGAGGTTTGTCTTTGAAATCTCAGATAGGATAGCTTTTGTCCTCATTTCCTCAAAAGTGCAGTTAGGCACAGGAGCCGTGAAAAGTGTGCGCAGGCTGAGTGAAGCTTCAGGGGTTTGTAACCTGGATGACTTGTTGAGAGACTGCTGCTGCAGGGAGTGCGCAGAGTCGAAAGGAGTTCAACACTTGAAAGTGTTTTAAGGTCTACCGCAAGGAGTGCCAGCAAGATTTTTTCTGAAAGACTTGAAGTCGTGGAAAACCTCATAATGGTTTGAACCTTCGAAGTCGTCGAAGGGAAGCAAGAGGCTAAGTGCCTTGAAGAATTGAAAGGAGGTTCAATGACATCATGCTGTAGGAGGACAAGTTCCACGCAGAGAAATATTTTGTTTAAATTTTGCGGAAGTTCTCAAGGGAAGAGACGGACGGTCGAAATTCTCCATAGAGAATTTGTGAAGTCCCGCCAGTCGTTCGATCTAATAGAGAAGCAAGGGGGTTATGACTGTTTCCAAAGTTTCAAGCTTAGGATATCGTGAGCCGTCAGACCTCACTTAGATACCTGTCAGTCGTGGGATCTGACAGGAGTTGCACGGGGGTTAAACCCTCACAAAGAGAGTGAAAGTTCCGAAAGGCGTCGGGATATCGGGATTTCAAAATTCGGGATATTGGAAGTCTCGAGGACAGGAGATCGTGTCACTTCATAGTGAAAACCCCAAATTTGATCTGAGTCATCCATTCATTAGGACATGTGGCAGAGATCAATAACCCGTCAGTATTTCGGCTACCAGGGTTTCGAGTTGACAGAGAAATTGTGACATCGGGGAATCGCAAGTCGTGAAATCCCGAACTGAATCAGGATCGTCCGTCTGTTGAGACATGCGGCGGCGATCAAGAGTCCGTCGACATTTCGCATGTCAGGACTTGGGGGATCAAGAGGACAGGATGTGGAGCATTTAGGCATTTGATTTTGTGAAATCGTGAAATCATTGAGGACCGTCCATCATAGGAGGACGCGTGGCGGAAATCCTAGAGTTCGGGGAAAATCCCGATAGGAAAGTCCATCGGCTTATTCGTCATTTCACAAATCCTGAAGATAGGAGACCCGCGCATTTTAGGAACGGAAGTTCCGAAATCGCGAAAAAGGTGGAAAGCTCAGAAAAGAATAGTAGTACAGGATATCAGGATTCGGGAATTCGAAGTTTGTGTTGACATGAGGTTTTTGGCATCGAGAGTCTCGAACTCCCGATACGTGAAAACGCGCTGACCGTTGGATCGAGCGGGGAATCACAATCGTCGATTTCTTTTGGTGACCGAACATCGAAGTTTCGGTAATATGGGAATCGGGATTCCAGAGGTCGAGGGGATGAGTTGCATGACATTGCGACTCTCGAAATCGTGATAAGGAGAAAGGTGAAATAGAGAGAGGAAAGGCCAAGTGTCATAATTTCGGGTTTCGGGGGTCTGAGAGACAAGACACTCGGCCATAGGACTCGCGAAAATGCGAAGTCCGATCTTCCGAAATATAAGGGGAAAATTTCTCAAGGTCGTTTGTGGGTGTAGATTTCCCGAAAGGGAAATAGCAGGGCCAGTCGATCACTTTGGGCCATAAGAGAGGAAAAGATCCTGCGCAGATCCTGATCTGAGGATCTAGGAGAAGGGGGTCTACGTCATAGAAGATAAATCTACCATTAGATCCTACAGTCTATTTACTGAATTCTCGAATAGCCATTGTCTATGTTATTGCATGAATATCATCATTAAGGATCCTATTAAAACAACAACCAATTCATCCAACAGAGGTAGAATACTGAATTATTTAGGTAAAGGAAAGGACTTACAGCAGTTATACTATCATTAAAACAAAAAAAAACAACCATAACTCTTTTATGTATAACAATAACATGAACAATATATCTAACAAACAATTCATTCAGACAGATGGAGTTTAGAGTAACATATCTGAACTATCTTGTGGAGAAAACAAAGGGAACAGCCACGTTCCTCCCAACCGTAGAACCGAACAACCACAATTTCTTTCCCGATTCACCCCCTAGCCTAACCATGAGTCCATAAGGGAGAACTTGGAAATCCCTCTACAACACAGTCCTTCAATTTAGTCCCTTTCCCCCTTGCCTCACACCCTTCTAGTGTTCATAACAGCAAGTGGAAAAGGCCAAAAAAGAACTAGACTCTTTCCCCAACATACTTAGCAACGTCCTGCCTCCTCACATATGCTTATTTGTAACTTGCCTAGGTCTTTTCCCTTCCTTGGGATTTTTGCAGCTTCCTAAATCCCTGATTTTCAGGGGCTGCCAATGGCCAAATCATTAGTTTGCCACTTGTAAAAATCATCCCATGAGTAGTTCCAACATGTTCCCCACTCATGGAGTCATGGTCAGCTACTTTTAACATGGTTGTTCCATTTGTCTTCCTGCAATTAATATAAAATATTTTGTTTTTTGTACAAGTGTCATAGTCCAATATCTAGTTGGGACAAATCATATCTCTGCCCAACAGTCAAATCATTTATTACAATTATAAAATTTGAAATTCGGAATTGCCATAAATGGCAAAAAATTTCCAATTTCGAATTTACTAAAAATGGAAAATAAATTTCCAGCAATTTAAATTCAAAAAAAAAAACTTTTATTTTCTTTATTCTTTTTATTCTTTAGGGATGTCACATCCTTTCCCTCTTAAATAAAACACTCTCCTCAGTGTTTGTTCCTTTCCTGGAATGGGATTGGATGAGATTTCTGCAAATCTCCTTCCAACTCCCAAGTGGCCTCCTCAGGACTAAAGTGCTTCCATTGCACCTTTACCTGAACGGCAGCTTTGTTTCGAAGTGCTATTTCTCTCCGGTCCAGAATGCGTAGGGTTTCCACCTGGAACTTGCCTTCAGGTTCCACCTGAACCAAGTTCCAATCAATCATATGAGTAGGGTCATGAATATACTTTTTCAACAATGAAACATGAAATACATTATGAATTCTCAGATTAGCTGGAAGTGCAAGTTGGTATGCTAGGGTCTAATTCGAGCTAGTATCTTGAAGGGCCCACAAAACCTGGGTGCCAACTTGGCACAGTTCCCTAACTTTAATGAGATTTTTCAGGCTTTGACTTTAAAATAAACACGGTCTCCTATTTGAAATTCCAGGTGCCTTCTTTTTTGATCTGCATAACTCTTCTGTATGTCCTATGCTTCTTTCAAGTTTTGTTGTACCTTTCTAACCATGTTCTTAGTTTCTTGGAGCATTTCAGGTCCGACCATGAGTCTGTCAGCCGTGTTATCCCAACTAATTGGAGTTGTACACTTCCTGTCGTACAGTACTTCGAAAGGGCTCAATTTTGTTGAAGTTTGGTACCCATTGTTATACGCAAATTCTACCAAGTGTATATAATCCTCCCACTTGTTTGGTTTTGTTCTCACGTACATGCGGAGCATATCCTCTATGATTTGGTTTGTCCTTTTGGTCTGTCCATCCGTTTTTGGATGATGACTTGTACTAAAATTCAAGTTGGTATGGAGCCCTGCAAACAATTCCTTCCAAAAGGCAAAGGTGAATTTTACGTCTCTATCTGAAATCACCGTTTTAGGAATACCATGCAGTCTAAAGATTTCTTTCATGAATATTTCAACAATGTTTATAGATTTAAAAGTAGACTTTACTGGAATAAAGTGTGCAGACTTACTGAGTTTATTGATTACAACCATGATAGAGTCATTATGTTTCTGAGTTTTAAGCAAACCTGTTATAAAGTCGAGTGATATAGTCTCCCATTTCCATTTTGGTACTGGTAATGGCTCTAAGAGGCCGAATGGATGTTGGTGTTTGGCCTTAACCTGCTGACAATATTGGCATATAGCCAAGTATTCCGTTGTTTTTCCTTTCATATTAGGCCAATAAAATAGTTTCATGAGTGTTGTTATTGTTTTCTGGTACCCTGGGTGGCCGGAATACGGCTTCTTATGCACTCCGTCCAATATTGTCACCTTTAACCCCGCTGAATATGGTATGTAAAGTATGTTTTTAAATCGTAACAATCCCTTCTCGTCGACACTTAGATCTGATTTATCTGAGTTCGCAGTAATATTTGGAAGTTCTTCCATCATTTTGGTATAGTTTTCATCATCAATACATGTCATCCTTATTCTTTCTTTCATATCACTTTCTGCTCTGCTAATGTTCATCTCAAATAACCCATGGATTCTTCTACTTAAAGCGTCTGCTACTTTGTTTTCCTTGCCCTTGATATGTCTAACTTCGAAGTCAAATTCTCTTAAGAAGGCTAACCACCTTGCTTGCCTTGCGTTAATATCTGGTTGGTTAAACAGGTATTTCACCCCACTGTTGTCCGTTAATAATAGGAATCTCCTACCCATTATGTAATGTTGCCACATCTTTAAGGTGTGTATTACTTTTGCCAATTCTAAGTCATGAGTGACATAATTTCGCTCGTGTTCCTTTAATTTTTGGGACTCATAAAAAATAACATGTCCTTCCTGAGTTAGGACACCACCTAGCCCTTCTTTACTTGCATCGACACATACTGTGAAGTCTTTATCTGGGTCTGCTACTTTTAATATGGGTGTCGTTGTCAATAATTCCTTTAGTTTGTTGAAGCTGTCTTGACATTTCTCTGACCAATTAAACCTGGTTCCTTTCTTCTGTAATGATGTGATAGGGTAGGCTATCTTGGAAAACCCTTCTATAAACCTGCGGTAGTATCCGGTGATTCCCATGAATGACCGTATTCTGCTACATCTTTGGGTATCGGCCATTCCATAATGGCTTTCGTCTTTTCTGGGTCTACGGCAATGCCCTCTGCTGAAATTACATGCCCAAGGTATTGTATTTCCTTCTGATAGAAGTCACATTTGTCGAAGTTGGCATACAGTTTGTTCTTCCTTAACATTTCCAGGACTATTCTTAAGTGTTCCTCATGTTCCTCCTCCGTCTTTAAATAGACCAGGATATTGTCGATGAATACTACTACGAATTTGTCCAAGTACTCACTAAAAATACCATTCATCAGACACATAAACGTGGTTGGGGCATTAGCGAGTCCGAAAGGTACGACTACAAACTCGTAGTGTCCATATCTTGTCTGAAATGTTGTTTTGTTTATGTCCACGTATTTCATCCGAACTTGATGATAACTGGATCGTAAGTCCAATTTTGAAAAGATCTTGCCCCCCCCTACTTGATCGAACAGATCATTTATCCTTGGTAAGGGGTATTTATTCTTAATAGTCATTTTGTTCAGTTGTCTATAGTCGATACATAATCTTAGAGTACCGTCCTTATTTTTCACAAAGAGGACTAGTGCTCCCCAAGGTGATACACTTGGTCTGATATACTCTTTGTTCAACAATTCCTGTAATTGTATTTTTAATTCTGTCAGTTCAGGTAGACTCATCCGGTAAGGCACCTTTGAGATAGGGGCAAAACCGGGTAACAGATCTATGGAGAAGTCTATTTCCCTTCTAGGGGGTAATTCTGGTATCTCATCTACAAACATGTCTCTGAAATCACGTAGGACAACAAATTCTTCCAACTTTGGCTTATCCTTCTCTTCTGCTAGACTCGTAACTTGGATGGCATAAACTTGACATCCTTTTCTCACACATTTCTTTAGTTTCATCGCTAAAATTTGTCTGACTGATACCAATTTTGGTATACCTTGGGTTGTCCTCATGGTGCCGGAATCATCTTTATAGCTAAGTATCTTTGTATAACAATTTAATATTTCTTTGTGTCGTTCCAACCAGTCCATCCCAATAATCATATTGTACGATCCTAGTGGTAGGATGTTCAGATCGGTCCTTATAGTTTGACCATCTAGGCTAAACTCAAAATCCGAAATGTAGTCAATCACTTTCCTTTTTGCACCTGTCGCTAGTTGCACAAGCCATGATTTTGTGTGCTACAATCTCTTAAGTTTGTTCGACTCTACTACTTTCGGAGTAATATAGCTTAATGTTGCTCAGGGTTCAATTAAAACATAAATTCAAGTGTCCTGGATTTTACCTTCGACTTCCACCACTGAGGACTAGTGGTCAGCTTGTCGTCCGTCGACGGCTACATTTATCCGATTTAGGCTCCTACCCATATCTCCCACTATCGAGGCTTCTTGCAAGTTATAAATAGCAGTTATGTTTGTTGAACTCAAACATGGGAAGTTCCTCTTGAGATGAGGTTCTCCACATTCCCAACACTTCAATAGCTCACGGAAGTTGTCCCCAAACCTATTTTCTCTCAAGTTTGTTGGTTTCCCACTGCCTTGAGCATTAGGAGGATTGGAGTGATGATCCTTTCTTGGAAAAATCTTCGTTGTATTCCGATAAGGAGTTGGCTGGTATCCCTTCTTCCGCTGGTTCATTCGATCTTGTTTCTTGTCTTTCCAAGCTTTGGGAAACTCTGCCCGCTATTTATATTAGTCGTAGCACATCCGTGCTTTTCTGAATACTTCACTTAAGGATTTGGGGTTATCAAACTCAATCATGTCCTTGTAGGACTGTGGTAGGTAGCTTAGAAATCGCTGAATTTTTACCTTATCCTCCCGGATGTATGGTATGAATATTAGTAGATCCAAAAATTTATTTATAAGATCCTCCATCATCATCTGTCCGAGTCATAACTCGTAAAATTCCTTCGTCTTCCTTTCATAATAATTCTCTGAAAGGTATTGTTTCTTAAAATACTTCTTAAAGTGAGACCATTCCAACTGTTTCTCCTTTAGGCCCTTGGCCAATTTCAGATCTTGCCACCAAATACTGGCCTTCCCTTTCAGATTGTAGATGGCCATCCTGACCTTCATGTTGCTAGAATAGTTATAGATTTGGAAATACTTTTTGATGTCCAATAGCCATGCCTATGCTTCTTCTCCTGTCCTGGATTCCCCGTCAAAGGTAGCGGGTTTAATCTTTTTGAATTCTCCTTCGAGGTGGTCTACTTGTTTTCTTTTTCTATCAATTTTTTGTTCCATCCTCAGCTCGAGGTATTCCTTCAGATGAACTGTCTCCTTTTTCTGTTTCTGGCCCTGATTTGTTGGAGGCTCTCTTGCTGACCTCTTCATCGTTATTGTTGTCTTTTGGGCTTTTCTTGGTCACTATATTGCGCAGCAGGACTTCGTTTATCTCCTGTTGTTCTTGTTGTGCCTTCTTCAATTTTTCATTGTCGGCTTTAAAGATATGTAGCTCGACAATCAGGTTCCTCATTGTTTCCAACACTTCTGTGGGTGAGCTTTCATCACTATTCTGCCTTGTATCTCCAGGAGGTCCTTTCTGTAGATTTTCTTCCATCCTATTTTCTGCATTGTCTCGAGCTGCCATACTTATTCACCAAAATAGAGAAATTTTTTTGTTTGTAACCACACAATTTATTAGTTTTGGAAAAACAATTATATACTAAGCACTACAGTGGTCCTGTTCAGTCCCAGTGTTGTAACTTTCGCTCTGACACCATATGTAATGTACCTCAAAATTTTCATAAAAAAAAAAAAAAAATCCTAGGGACATTATCCTTTAAATTTTCATAAGATGGGTGCTTACATCTCCTTTGGCTTGGAGTGACCCTTGAACATATTACTTTAGCACAACGAGAAGTTTCAATGAAAAATAAAAAATCCTTTTCCTAAACCCCTATATCATGCTATATAAATGTTGATAATTAGATTTCTTTGTCCATACACAAAGGTTGTATTTCCACTTTCCTAATTAAGGGAGTCGGCCTGGAGTGGACCCTGCACGCACCATGTTATAACTCTGACATTAATTACCTAGCCTCTTACCTAGCTGAGTTGACATTAGGACTAAGGGTGAGTAACCAAGCACTTCTCTCTGATGTTATGTTTTGGTTACGATATGATTGGTGTCTTCCGCCATAACGAACAGTTCTCGACTTGTCCCACTCAGGTCACTATGTAACTAAATAACTACCCCTCCTCGTTCTGTTGGTGTAAAGAGAGGAGCACTTCAGAGAGTTTAGGTGTAACGAACAATCATGTACACTGTAGTCATGGTTATACTATTGTTTAAACTACGTATCTTCCACATTTAAGGAAGGCACGTGCATCTGTCAGGGGGAGTTAAGACTCTGACCAGGAATTACATTGGCCTCTGTCCCGATGCCTCGTCCCCCTATTCTTCCCAATCCTGATGCGCCATCCAAGCCCTAGCACATGGCTTGTACTTCTGAATGGTTAAGTGTGTCAATCATCCCTCTAGGGTTTGGCAGTCTCATTCTTGTTCTTGTGATTTCATAGAGGAGGTTCTGTACTGAGCATTGTTTCACATGAAAGGGTTGTCGCCTCTACGATCCACATTGGTGAAGTCAACAGCAACCTCTGTCTACCTGGTAAGACCCTTTGGAACTATGAAATCCTAAGTTTAAAAAAAAGGAAACATAGGGTTCATGAGTGTGATTAAGAGAAAAATTTTCTTTCTGTAATAGGAATCAAAGTTTATGTGATCTCTCCCGTCATTACAATGTAGACCGAGGTAGAGGTTAACTCCGAGAGTCCTTACTTTATACCTCCGTGGCCATGCACCCTCTGTTTGTGTCCCGTGGATTTCTATCGACTCTTTTACTTAACTCTAAGAATGGCACTGTTTCGGAGGCCAACCTGTGTAGCACCAAAAGGGATTATTCATTCGTCGCAGAGAGACACAAGGGTCTATTGTATTGTCCTCCTCTATGTTTGATGCATTCTATTTGTAGTATAGTGATGGCCTACTGGTAAATTATTTCTGGGATACTTTCCTGGCAAGTTGATTGTTCATATATATATAT
>JZKD02S1461578.1:760026-771823 GCA_000966675.3 Picea glauca
GTGTTGGGAAAACTTAGGATAAGTGCATCTTATGGGTTTTTTCCCAAACTTTTCACATAGACACCACCAAGGGGCTTCGACCAGACTTATCTTTTAGGCTTTTGAGACATGGTGCGACATTTTTACATCAAGCTGGTTTTATTAGGATGAAGCAACCGTGACACTAACCTATGTTCTAACCTGTTTTCCTATGACAGTTAACCCAGATTAAACTATTGGGTTAAGAAATTACTCTACCCTAGGGCTATCTGACCAGGATTAGACAGTCTGGCCAGATTTATTCACTAATCTAACATATACACTTTGGCTAAGATTAAACTGTTTAGCCAAATCATTCACTACCCTATCAACATCAAATTTAAAAAGAACTTGGTCATGCTTGAAAGGTATGGCCAAGTTACTATTATTGCATGGGGATTTTATTTCAATTCTTTTATGCCCTCTTTTTCTTTCTTTTCTTTTTTTCTTTTTCTTTTTCTTTTTTCTTTCTTTTATTTTATTTTTCTTTTCTTTTATTTTCTTTTTCTTTTTCTTTTCTTTTTCTTTTTCTTTTTCAAATTATTTGCAGATGAAAAATCATTTGTCAACAAACACTAGAGACAGATAATATTCCAGTCACCAGTTGATTCCTATAATTTATAGGGTGATAACAGCGGCTCCACCTGGGGATGGTACTTGCCCTGTGATGTGCCAAGAATCTTGGTTCCTGTCATTCTGAACATTTCTGCCTAGTGGCCTTCATTGGTTTTATTCTCAAAATGGAAAAGCATTGATCAGCAGCTTAGGGCCTTCTCTTCGGGCTTCAACCAACTGACTAATGTTCTTCACTCAGAAAATGCAGTGAAAAATGAAAATTAAAATGGCATGTACAATGGAAAGTGAAAACTCGAATCTTCTACTGAGGTGGTACATAATGTTTCAGCATTCTGCCATTCACGGGTGCTCCTGGCAGATCTGACCCATCAGCATTGTTTAACAAGAAAGCATTGTTTCCCCTGAAAGCTTGGATCATGTATGGCCCTGTCCATAGATTGTCGAATTTTCCATGTTTTCCCTTGTCCTCATTCCTGGCATCCCATCTCAACACCAAATCTCCTAGCTCAAAATCATCCTCCTTGGTTTGTTTGTCAAAAATATTCTTGATGTTTTCTTGGATGACCTGTGTTTTGTTGAAAACATCCTCCCTAGACTGCTGCAAATGGATCATCTGGTTGATCCTTCTCTGTGAGTCATTCGGCTCAGCTTGTATGTCTTGAAGCAACTTCATGACAGGGACTCCTAAATAAGTGGGGAAAATTGCCTCTGTGCCATAGACCAACTGGTATGGTGACATACCAATCGACCTTTTGGTGGTCAGTCTGTCAGCCCACAAAGCAAACACCAACTTGTTGTGCCATGATTTCTTGTTTTCCTGCAATGTTTTCTTGATAATATTTACCAAGGTTTTGTTTGAAGATTCCGCCAGCCCATTCCCTTAAGGGTAGTAGGTTGTGGAATGCCCCAAACCAATGTGATACTGGTTGCAGAAATCTATGAGCTTCTTTGACCGAAAAGAAGCTGCATTGTCAGTTATAATCTTTCTAGGACATCCAAAGCGAGACAGAATATTATTTTCAAGAAATTTGATAATAACAGAGTCAGTGGCTTGCCTGCTTGGTACTGCCTCGATCCATTTGGTAAAATAATCGGTGGCGGTGAGAACCCACCTGTGCTGGCCTGATGACGGGGGGTGTATTTCTCCAATGAAATCAAGTCCCCATTGCTGGAAAGGGGCCTCAACTGAGATTGGTTTCAGAGGTAGACGGAGAAGTTTTATTTTACCTTCAAACAGCTGACATTGATGACATGCAATTACTATGTGATGTACATCAGCGAACAGGGTGGGCCAATAGAATCTAGCTCTGAGTATTTTGTTGGTTGTGACCTTCCAGTTCAAATTTCCACCACATTATCCTGCATGGAACTCTTGTAACACTTTATCAGCTTCATCTTTTAGTAAACAATTTTAAAAAATGCCTGCAGGATCTTTCCAATACAAATTGCCTTCTAGAATACAGAATTTCAAAGCTTTCAACTTCAAAAATCTAGCATTAGTCTTAGTCAAACCAGGGGGAGCTTGTAAATTTTGAAAAACGAAAATAAGGTCTACGTACCATGGAGAGTTTAGAAATACCTCTCTCACGTTTGGAGTCGCCATCTCACCCTGTTCATCTGCCACATCTAGAAAATTTATGTCAAGAGCATGGAAGTTTGATTCAGCCATTAATTTAGCAAGGCCTTGACCTTTAATTAGTTTTGTGGGCTTAATCTCTATATCGTATTCTAAAATAGCAGCAATCCATTTTCCCCTTCTTCCATCAAGGTTGTCCTGTGTCAAAATGTATTTTACTACAGCATTCGGAACATATGCTATGGTGTGTGAATGAAGAATGTAGACTCTAAAGTCTTTTATGGATTTTACCAAGGCAAAATCTTGTTTCTCCATTATTTTGTAATTCAGAGAAGCGTCTCTCAATGCTTTACTAAAGAAAGTTATGGGTTGTTCATACCCTTGGTTGTTCTTTTGTAATAATACCACTGCTATAGTATGTTCGGAAGCAAAAGAAAAAAGATAAAAATCTTTTGTAAAATCAGGACTGATCAAGACAGGGGCCTCTGTGAGAGCCTGTTTTACTTGTTCAAAGGACTGTCTGGACTCAGAGTCCCACTTTATTTTTACGTCCTTTTTAAGCATGTTTGTAATGTTTCTGAAGAGTTCTGCTAGATTGGGAATGAATCTTCATAGAAAGTTAATTCTTCCGATAAACGACTGTAGTTATTTGAGGTTTCTTGGGTGTTCTAATTTTTGTATGGCCTCGATTCTGCTGGGGTCTATTTTAATTCCATCTTTGAAGATGATGTGTCCCAGTAGTTTGCCTTCTTCTAACCCAAAAAGACTCTTCTTAGGATTTAAAGAAATCCCAAACTTCCTACATTTCTCGAAAACTCGTCTGAGGTGTCTTAGGTGTTTGTTGTCAGATCGGGAGAATACAGTTACATCATCTAAATAGACAACAATAAACTTACCCGATTCTTCCACGAAGGCAATATCCATTACCCTCTGGAACGTGGCTCCTGCGTTCATCAAACCAAACGACATCTTCACGTACATGAAAATGCCCCATGGAGTGGTGAAGGCAGTTTTGTCTTGGTCCTCCGAGTGAACTAAGACCTGATTGTAACCTGAGAATCCGTCCAGCAGAGAAATTCGACTGGACCCGACCACCCTTTGTAGGATATGGTCCATTTTCAGTAAAGGGTAATTATCCTTTAGAGAGACTTTATTCAGATTTCGGAAATCTATGCAGAGTCTGATTTCTCCGGTTTTCTTACGTATAGGGACCAAATTAGAGACCCACTTGGAAAAACGCAACGAAAAATATTATCTTGGCATCATACATTTTCTTGATTTCCTTTTCTATCAGAGGGAGCAACTTGGGATTTATCCTCCTAAGTTTCTGCCTAAACGGTTTCTGGTCTTCTTTTATTGGAATCATGTGTTGTATGATGTTGGTATCATAGGATTTCAAATCTTCATAGCCCCATGCAAATACATCCGAATATTCTTTGAAAAGCTCAATGTATTGGAGTTTTTACTCTGGGGGTAATGACTTAGACAGTTTGACCATCCTAGGTTTCTCTTCAGTCCCTATATTGCAGTCTTCTACCTCTTGTCCATGGGCTTCTATTTTTGGTTTTTTGGCTATGTTGTTAAAGTCAAACAAATCTTCTAAAGGAACAAGACCTCTAGGTAAAACATTGCTTTTCGACTGTAAAACCTCAGTGTCCAATTCATCATCACCTAATTCTCCCGAATCTACTGTATTTACACTATCAATTTCAAAATCAAAACTATTTACATTTTCATCTTCGTTCTCTAAATCTATATTTGTACATTCAAAATCGTTTTTGCACTGCAGAAAGTCTTCGATCTGATTGTCATTACCAAACACTTGCCAGTACCTGATATTGTCGGGAACCGTTGGTCTACATTTCACCTCAATAGTGTATGGATGAGTTGTGCGGAAAGGAATCTTACAGGTAGCTGCTGACGTGGCCAATCCGTCCGCCATAATGTTTTGTCCCCTCGGCATTACTTGCAAGTCAACTTCATTAAAACATCTTAAGGCATCGAGAACAGCATTCCTATAAGCTCTAAGACGTGGGTGTTTCGCAGCGTACTCACCTTTGATTTGCTTGATTATCAATTCAGAATCACCTCTTACCATTATCTACTTAGCACCCACTTTTTTCAAAAGCTTCAGACCAAGCATCAAAGCTTCATACTCAGCAACATTGTTAGTACATTGGAAATTTAGTTTGTAAGAATGGTTTTCTGAATACTTGTTTCTGTGATTATGCAACCAAAATCCTTCTCCTGCTCCCTCTTTGCTCACAGCGCCATCAAAATCCATGCTCCAGAAATCAGCGGGTAACTCTTTCGTTATCACGTTCTTCATCCTTGCTACCTCAATGATTTCTTGATCTTCATCTTGAGCAGATGTGTCTTCCATAAGCTGAGTATCTTGCTCTTCCGAGTCACCATCATTGTACAAGATGAACGAATCTAAATCTGAATGTGAAAATTAAAGGGGATAGTTGTGCAGTTTTTCTTGGCTACTGACCATGTATTTCATTAATGTTTCTCTATATAGCCTTCTTTGTTGCCTGAAAACTGGGATAGTGGCATAAGACATGTCCAGTTGTAAGGTTCCTTTCAACTTAGCCCCCCAAGATCAGGATAGCAACATTCCATACTTCAGCAGGATGTCAGCAACTACCACATCCATTACCATGATTTTCTCTGGAATATGCACCAAGGTGATGCATAGGTCCTTAATCAAACCAATACATCTAAATTTACTGGAGTTGAATGAGTGTAAATCCTTGTAAGGTCTAGTGACCTCCAGTCCCAGTTTCTCCATTACTGCTTTGGGCATCAGATTGTGGGAAGCACCTGAGTCCAGCATGGCGTTATGCAAGATCAAGTCATGTATGTTTAGACTGATGTAAAAAGGAGCGACCTCACCAGTATCATCTCGACCAGCTACCTCAGGTCCGAAAAGAAGCTCGGGTTGATCATCAATAAGGTTCACAGTGTCTGAATGATTTGTTGATCCAATGGTTAGGGCCTTCGTGCCTATGTGAGGTTCGATGGCCAGTGCGTTAATCACCTGTGAACGGTAACCATTTCTGTTCATCAACTCTGAAATTGGGATAGGAATTTTTATTTTGGCCAATTCCCCCTCAAGGCTGAAAGGGGTAGGGGTTCTGCCTTGGCTCATCAATTCTGGTTTGTCCACCATGTTCTTCTACTCAAAAGTACTCGGTAGATCACTAGGTGACACCTCGGGCTGCGACGGCCTTTTCAGAATGGTGATGTTTTTCTTCACGGGAGTCTTCTCGGTAGATGGCTCAGGGGTCTTCTTGGTCTCGACTACCTTCTGTGTTTCAGTTGTCTTTTTTGGGGAATTCCCCTCTGTCTTCTTACTCCGCAGATTGTACTGCCGGTGTACTTCCAAAATAGCATTTTCGAAGGCCTGTTGTTCCGCATCTTCAACTTCTTCACTTACTTTTGTTTGATTGAGAAGAAAGAGTTCTTGCTCTTCTTGAGTAAGGAAAATAGCTTCGTTGTCTTGAATGCCCATGAGATTGATGTGAGTGTCCTCCAATTCATTAATCACTTCCTCCCCTTCATCAGCATAGTTTTCTTGTAGAGGAGGTCTGATCTACTGATCTGGACCCCTCTGCTCTCTTTGATCCCTAGGATCTCTCTGTCTGATTTGAGGAGGGTTTCTTATAAAGTTGGGGTTCCGAACCTGAGGAGCTGGTGGGTTTTCTCTTGGAGGATTTCTATCTGACAGAGTAATTCTTTCCATCATTATTTCCACTGCTCTAGCCAAAGAATCCAATTTGGAATCTGTGGTCGACGTGGAAGGTTCTTCTTTAATTGTGACTCTCCTTTCTGACCTTTGAAGGGCCCTTTTTTCTAATAGATTGGCCTCCACACTTATAGCACTTTTTTGCATGTCTGCCAAGGTGGTAGAATTTCTTTCTCTTAATTGGTATGACATATCGTCATCAAAACCATTAGGGAATTTTATCAATGCCAGGCCCTGGGGAGGTTTGATTTCGGCTGGAATTGCGTTGTACAAATTATTGAAACGGGTGAAATAATCTTGTACCGTCTCACCTTGATTTCTTCTTATAGTCTCGTATTCTGACAATATCTAGAGAGGGTTTTTCTTTACCTCCCATCTGTCAAGAAACCTCCTTTGGAACGCGACAAGGTCAGGGACTGAGGCAGTAGGTAAATCTTTGAACCATTTCTTGACATCACCTGTCAAACTTTGGGCAAACAATCGCATTTGAACGTCAGCCTCATCAACTTCTTGCAGGTCAAAATAGTCATTCATTTTGTCAACATGTTGTTGGGCGTTTAAAGGTCCTGTTGCATCGAACTGGGGAAGTTTTGTTTGATAGTCTTGGGGCATGGCATGTAGCGGTGCAGCCAACACCAAAGGAGCATATTGAGCTGCCATGATGGGTGGAGGAGGTGGGACGACAACCTGGATGATCGGTGAGGTAGCGACTGAAGACGAGGACGAGGGGGTACTGGATAAAAATAAGGGAGTGAACTGTTGCTTAGCAGTGGGAGACAGAACTTTGGGGGTTCGGAGTTGTAATATGGTCGGGTTGAGAAATATTTCAGTCACAAAACTATCAGACCGTGTTCTAACCAGGTTTTTCCGTGGAAAGATGTCAAGGTCAGGGTTTTGAAAGGTAACAGGTTTCCCTGAAAAGGAAAGGGATTTATGAAGGGAAATATGACTGACCGAACCTTCAGCTAAGGTCTTTTCCCTGAGCAACTGTTCGGGGTTATATGTCACTATTGCAGGTTCTGGGTCGGGATGAGATCGCATGTGAACTTTCTTGGGAGCCAGAACTCTTTTTGGTTTTTTATATATATAGTTTTTAGTTTTATGTTTTGTGAGTCCGAAAATAATATGTACAAAGTCTAATCAACCTCTAAACATTACTTTCTTCTCAAACTTGAACTTTCTTTTTAGGGAAAAGAAGACGTGAAATTATAAATTTTATGTTTTGTTCCCTAGTACGGTCGCCATTATGTTAGTACTCTGTAAATTTCCTGGAGGTTGAAACAAAAGAAATCTACAAAGGTAACTTTATCCAACCACTTTTGAAGCTGGGATCTAGCCCTTCTAGCTTCAGAGAGGGATCTCTCTATAAGATTTAGCTAGGTTTCAATTTTAGATATTAGGCTAGGTAAAGGAATAGGTCGTTTTGTTGTAAGAGTATTTTTTGAATTGGTTGAGACAGCCTACACCTCCATTGGGCAATGGGGTCTGCGTATAATTAAATATGAAATACCACCAGAAACGTGAAGGATGACTTCCACAGGGCGAGATAATATACTCACTGGATCTTTTAGTAGCTTAAATGATGGACAGAAGAAAAGATGAGAAAGATAAAGTCAACTGAGAAGCAGTTAAGAATTTCTTAATTAAAAACACCAGAAGATAAACACTAAAATCTTTCGAGTCGGAAACAGGGTATCCAAGATAAATCCTGCAGCATACGTTACTCTTAAAGATTAGTTTCAGAAAACAATATGATCACAAAGTAAGAATAACATTCAACTTAGAGAATAAACATCACCAGTGAATACACGCAAGAATCCTTTAAAAGTGCCTCCTTTTTATTAATGGCAGATCTCTTGAAAAATAGTACAGTCTAATAGCATTAGGGTGTGAATATCAACAACCCTCAATACTTCGAAAGGTGAAGTATTTATAATTCAAATTACAAACATTCCTGTCATAACTGATCAGGACGTGCTAATTCTATTTTTAGCCTAACTAATTTAACAGATCAAACTGCTTGATGACTTGGTGCAACTGCACACGGATTTTTGGGTAGACCGTTGATGAAGCCTTCGCATGACCTCATCTGACTAGACAGGTGACTGGATCTAGACAACTCATCTTCTAATCGAGTAGATCACAGAGTTCCTCCCATGACTAGGCACAGTGACTTTAAGCAATCTCCGATACACTTCGTTCATTTCTGTATATTTAGCGAATGTGGGCTTAGTGAGGAATATGTATCGAATCTCGTGTTGGATATTGATATCCAACTGAAGGGCATACAAGAATGCTTTTCCAGTAATGCTTCCTTGTATACCAGCAAACTTTGAACTTTCCTTAGACACTTCAGCCAATCTCTTCTTGTAATCTGGAAGTGTCATCAGTTTATCATTAATAACTTTCAGACCAGGTAGGCCCTTTTTCTGGAGCGCCTCAATCTTGCTGAAAAATCTCTGTACCCCCAGGTCCATGGCCTGAACCTTTTCTTCCAATTGCAACATTAATCCTCTCTTGGTCAAAACTCTTTTGACCTCAAGGATGGTCTCTATTATGTCTTCTATGTTCATCTCTTCTAGCTCTTCTTTGGTCTTAGAATTGAGGAATTTGATAATATCATTTGCCTGAGTTGGTCTGTCTCCCAATTCCACTCTAATCTTCTCTATGGCTTGTTGGCTCCTCTGGACCAACTCATTCTATTCAAACATAATTTGGATCATGGGCCATATCTCATTTATAGACTTTGTGATGTATGTCCATACATTCTCTTTGACCTCAGCCAAAGTCTTACCTGCCACAGTTTGCTTTTGGAGTTGATGTAGCTCCTTCTTGAGCTGCTCAGTTACCTGCTTCTCTTTGGAGAGACTGGTCTGGAAGGAAGTCTTGAATTCCTGGAGGTTCTCAACTTCCTTTTTAAGCCTGCTGATCTCTGTCTCTTGCAGGTTCATCTTTTCCATGGATTTGGCGAGGTCGGTTGTCCCCTCTTGTGATGTCACTGGAGTTGCGGATGGCACTGCTGTCACTGCTGTTGTGCTTTCTCCTCAGATCGGAATGACACTCAATGGAATGACTTCCATTGGCTTCATCTGCTCCTTCTCTTTTAATAATCTCTCCATCTCAGCCTCCATTTCTTTGAGCTGGGTGTTCTGCTCCATGAGCAGCTTGAGCATTTCGTCCCTCTCACCTTCTTTCTCTGCTATCTGTTTCACCTGCGAGTCCTCTGTGGGCGGGAGTTTCAGTTGTTTCCTCAAGGAGGCGATGTCTGCATTCTTCTTCTTTATCATCTCCTCTGCATCTTTGACGTTGGAGGGGTCATATCTGATCTTGAGGACCATCTCCTCCAAAGTTTTGATTCTGTTATCTTTTGCGAAGGATGAAATATTTTCTAGCTTGAGCTGCATTTGAACGTTATTCAGTGATACCTGTAATTTTGCTGCAGAAGCGAAAGCATGCGCTAAGGTATGGAATACCATCTCCCCTGTCTGCTTGTGCAGATCCATCTAATCTGATGGGTTCACATCCCTCGTTTGGAATTCGAAGGTGGCCCTCTTGTAATCTGTGATCACCTTGGGGTCTGGTACCTGCGCCTGGAGGAAGGCCATGTGCATCCTGCCCTTTTTAGTGTCAAATGAAGACAACAGCATGTGCTGCGCCGTCGACGTCTGCTTCCGAAACTGAGCATAAGTACTGCTGGTAAGGGTCTGATTCTTTTTCTTAATCAGCTCGTACTTCTCGAAAATGCTCAATTTGGGCCCAGTCTTTCCCGGTTGGGTATTCAGTGGGGAGTCTGTGGATTTCTTCGACACAACTGGGGTGATTTCCTTATGAAGAATCGAACCGAAGGGTGGAATGACAGACTTAGTCACTATGGTAGGAAAGGTTCCTGATTCTCCAGTCGAACGAGGAACTGAGACTGTCTTGGGCCTTTTCGTGTGCAACTGAAACTCTTCAGAAGATACCTCCGTGACAGGCGGAGATGAATCTGGTCTAGGGATTTTTCCCTTAGGGACCTGTGGTGTGGTCTTTGGTGGCACAATGGTCAGGGGAACCTGTTGTTCCACTTCGATCAAAGTGTCCGGCACCCACACTGTCTGATTGGCGAATTTTTCAATCTCGGGCTTGGACTCATGAACATACGAGATGTTTTTATTTTTCACCCGCATTTCAGAAATGATCCCACATGGATCATAGTGCCATGGGAAACTCATAAAGAATTTCATTTCTTTCAACATTCTGTCAACTTATTCCCCGACGCCTCGACTGTTGCAGATGAAGGAGCCAATCTGCCCCTTGATTCGAAGCTGCTTCTTTTTATTCAATGATACGAAATGAATATCATCTGAATTCATGAGCTGCCTTATGTATTCTAAAGAAAAGATTCTTACCGGCACATATTTAGGCAGCTTATAGGGCGCCAACTCACACCCGAATACTCTGATCTCAAAGTGGTTTTGATACAGGTACCAATCCCTGGTCTTTGTGTTGTCTGAGAGATGCAGA
Source organism: Picea glauca (assembly GCA_000966675.3). Classification (NCBI taxonomy): domain Eukaryota; kingdom Viridiplantae; phylum Streptophyta; class Pinopsida; order Pinales; family Pinaceae; genus Picea; species Picea glauca. The sequence continues at coordinate 770,451 of JZKD02S1461578.1, forward strand.
ATTCTCTGGACTTCGTCGTTTATTCGAGGCTCAGGCCTGCCACTCAACATGCTTACCACTGGGTGATAGAACAAATCGATGAAAGCCTTGAAGCTGTACTCTGTGTAGTTATGCTTCAGCAAAGAGGTCCATGCTGTGACTGGCTGAGGCCTTCCATCTACGTCCATCTTCTGCATGGAAAAAATAAATTTATCTGCTTGAAAGTAAACAAACATGTATGCCAATATAGACGAATATTTGAACATGCCCTCCGTGCCAAAATTCACGAACTGTTCGTGAATATTTTCTGCCAAGAAAGTGCTGAAATCAAACTGGGTGGTGGGCTTTTCATCAGTGGAGAAAATGGATAGAAAACCCAGAATGGGCTCATCTACCCATTGGTCGGAATAGTACCCTAACAGAGCACAGAGGGAGGAAATGACCTGGTTTCCCTTGGTGGAGAACATGGATGATGGGTAAGGGGGGTTTGTGGAAGGGAATTGAGCGGAGGTTGGAAGGAAAAGCTCGAATATTTGAGCTCTCTAGGGAAAAGTCATCTTCTGGTACAACTCTGTAAGGATTTCTAGGTTGAAAGGAGAAGCAGGGTCAGCACGGGGAATTTGCATCATTTGGTCTATGTCTTCGGGCGTGATGAAGAACAGGGTGTCTCCGGATGAGGAGACGACGGCTCTCTGTTCGGGAATATAATGAGCTTGGCATTTAAGGGCGAATTCGGGAAAATGGTGGATCTAGGGAATAAGGTAAAGGGGTAAATTGGACTCCCAGAGTCCAATTTCATCACTCTGATCCAGGAAAACCTCACTGAGCCATGATTGGAGGTCTGAGAAATCAAAATCGCATTGGGTATATGCGATCAATATGTCTTTTTTGACTAGTGGGATTTTGTCCAGGTCGACAGGGGGTGGAAGAAAAGGATTCTCCTCTCCTTCTTCTTATATTGTCTTTGGCGCCATCTCTGCAACAATACCTGCAATAAACATGAAGTTAGTGGGGTCGACTGACTGTGGATGAAGGTGACGGGATGTAATGGAGGAGCAAGCTATGAGTTTCTCTGGTGCGACAAATGAACCGCGAAAATGGGGAAAACGGTAATTTTATTTAAAAATGGGGTCGGTTGGGCGCAGGAGACAGGTCAGCTGGGTAATGGATAGGTTATCCAGTAATAAATGGACAACGGGCCACTTGGGGGTGAGATGGCAGGTGACGGTGGCTGAAACATACGGACGAGTGACGTGGCTGCTAGGGATTTGAGGTAAAAGTCGCAATAAGGGGTTGGTCATGAGTGAAGGGGGTAGGGGACTGACAGCAGGGACTGACAACGGTTATGGGATGGGACATAACTCGGGAACAAGTGGAATCAGTGGAAGATGACG